>JAMZRA010000006.1:217375-235628 GCA_024499935.1 Tyrophagus putrescentiae | reverse complement strand
GGGGCGGGTTTCCGGTTTCATTGAGGCAATCGCCGCCTCTAGCTTTGCCGAAGTTATCAACGAGCTGATAGGAGCTGAACCGTTAAACGTAACTGGAGGTAGAAAGAGGTACAAGCTAAGGGAGCTTGGGGTAGAGTAAGGAATTTCCACCAATTGACCTGTTGAAAATGTTAAGTAATTGAAAATGGAAGTCGCCCGAAGAAAATTCGACTTTTCAGTAACGGAGAACGGCGTTTTCCATCCCGCTTTAAAGTATAGGGCGTTCAAAAGACTGGCACCCGTGTTTGCAGGCATTGACCCGTTGAAAAGAGGCACAATGTCAGTGTGAGTTTCATCCGAGACCCAATTGTCTATTTGGGTAGTTGAGCTGGAGGCGTTTCCGCTGAAGTCCTCAACGAAGACTTGCGCCCCAAAAGTGGCCGTTATGTTGTCGATGAAGGCCTCGTTTAGCGCAAAGTTCTTTTGTATCGCTAGGGCGGCGCCCACGGTCAGCACTTTTGCGTTTTGTTTGTTTAGTTGGCCGATCAATGTTAAGTAGTCGGAGAAAAGGGCTGCAGTTTTCAGGTGGCTGATGTTTAGGCTGATGGGAAAAAAGAATAAAAAAATTTATTTTAAAAATGTGTATTCACTTACCCGAGTGTATCGTAGATTTGGGCATAGGTGGTGTTCATTGCCCCAGCAAGCAGCATCGTCAGTGTGCTGCCCAGGCTAAAGGGAGCAACCAAAATGTTCTGTTTAGGTGAGGAATATTCTGTTTGTTGGCTCAGTTCTAGATTCTGCAAAAGTGCTACTGTGAAGTGGTCATTGGCTTGGCTGAGAATATTTGCACTTGAATGATAAGAATAATGTAAGTTTTTTGCCGATAACGATGAAATGTTGATAGTAAAAATGAGTATTAAGGTTACGGTGAATTGGTGCTTCATTTTTAGTTTTTTGTGCTAACTTTTTGTGATGAAAAAAAGTAAAACAATTGTGTAGAGTTTTAAATAGCAAAAAAAAGTAATTTTGTTACAATGTTTGATGCAACAGGCAAGTTGTGCCGAGCACATGTTTGCCGTGTGCAACTTTTTGTTAGTTTAACTTTTTTAATTAATTTTTTGTTTTAGTGATACCAGGATCAAGGATGCACCATTTGCTACTAGTCTTTTCTAATTTAGTCTAGAAAGATAAAAGTGCGCTAGATAGGCTAACTTTTGAGCACTGGCTCTATACTTTTTTTCTCAACTTTTTATTTTCATATTTTTCCAAATATTATGACTTTTCATTTGTGAGGTTGTAATAATGAAAGTGTAGCAAAATGTTGTTGCTAGCTAAAAATAAAGCAATCATTTGGCGTACTTTTCTTTATTTTAAAGTTATCATTATAACCATTTACTCCACTTTACCTCCACACTTGCTCGGCACCCTCCAGCAATGAATTGGCCACTGAAGAGGTAACCGCCGCAGCTAATGCGCTCAAAGTACCTTACTAAGTAATCAATTAACTTAAAGTAAAGGTAACTTGATGCACACAACGACCGATTATTTTTGCATTACTTATCAAACAAATGTAAATCAAATGCACACTTTAAAATTAAAACACAAAAGAAAGCTCTCACGATAACAACAAAAAAGAGACAGTGGTGGCCACCTTGACGACAACTTGAGAACAGAGTCCAAGCAAACACATTATTTTTTGTTTTATATAAAGCAAAAAATTTTGGCAGAGTAAACAGCAGTGGTTTTTTAATTACTGGATCAACGAAAAAACACCAAAATCACAATGAAGCTCATTGCTGGACTTTTTCTAGTTGCCTCTGTTGGTGCTGTTCTGGGAGTTCCACTTCAAAATGCCGCAAAACTGCATCAACTGAGCCACTCCAATGACGCATTTTCATTCAAGTTGATGCAACTTTTAGAGCAGAAAACTCATCAAAACGCAAAAAACCTTTTCATCTCGCCCTTCAGCATCGGAACCGTTCTCTCGATGGCCCTTGCCGGAAGTGACCAGGCCACCTACGGACAGATTTACGACACGCTCGGGTAAGGATTTTAGAGTTGAATTTAAAAAGTTGAAGATTTTTATCATTTTTTATTTTTTAACAGTTTCACCAACTCGAGCCTGGCAAAGTCCGACGTCCTCCAGTCCTACCACACTCTCCTTCACTCCCTAATCCACAATCCACTCGGCAAGGAGAATGTCCTCAGCGTGGCCAACTCGATGGCCGTGCAGAAGAACTACGCCCTTCTCGAGAGCTTTCTCAGCGACATCACCGGCAACTTTGAGTCTCGCGTTTTCGTTGAGGACTTTGCCGGCAACGCCCACAAGGCCACCAAGGACATCAACGATTGGGTCAATGAGCAGACGCGAGGAAAGATCCCGAAGCTTTTTGACGAGGACCTCGATCCCTCTACTATCATGGTCCTCCTCAACGCCATCTACTTCAAGGGCACCTGGAAGTACCAGTTTGAGGCAAAGAAGACCGCCAAAGCGACCTTCCATTCTGCCTCTTCTCAGGCTTCAGAAGTTCAGATGATGAAACTGAAGGGAACGCTCAACTACGGCCACTTTTCAGACGACAGCAAGCTGGTGGAGCTTCCTTATCAGAACGACACAATGGCAATGTACGTCTACCTCCCAGCAGAGCAGGCAAAATTTTCCGCCATTTCGAACTCCTTTTCCGCCGACCATTTTGAGGCCAAGCTCGGTGGACTGCACAAAACGTCCTCTGTGGAGGTCCACCTGCCTCGCTTCAAATTTGAGGCCAAATATCAGCTGGCTAAGACGCTGCAAGCGCTAGGAATGCACGATATCTTTGTTCCCGGCGTGGCAGATCTCAGGAAAATGGACGGAAAGCCGCAGAAGCACCTCTTCCTCTCCGAGGTAATCCACAAAACGTACATCGAGGTGAATGAGGAGGGCAGTGAGGCTGCGGCCGTCACTGGAGGAACGATTCGATCGAACAGCATTCCCCATCCTGCTGACCCGAAGCCGGAGTTTATCGCCGACCGACCTTTTGCCTTCTTTATCCGCGAAAAAGCCACCGGAGTAACGCTGTTTGCGGGCGTGATTAATAAGCCGTAAAGTCGAACTTTTTGTTATTGTGATTTGATGAGATTTCCTGAAAATAAAACTGAATTATTCCTAGGCTGAACGTTTTTACCGGAAAACTGGGGAAAAAATATTAATTTTTAGTAACGGTCATTATCAGCCTATCTCTAAAAAAATGATTTTTCTCTCTCTGTTTCTCCCTCTGCACTGACTCTTTTTGCTCTAGAAAATACGCCGTTAAAGATATTGAAAAACAGTTTTCACCAGTGAAACGAGATAAATGGCATCTTTCTAATGGTACCAAACTCGAGTTGATCAGATAACCGGAAGTGCCTTATCTGATCATAGTCACTTTTTAAAACAGCCATATTAAATACTAAATGAACTCCGATAAGATTTTTGATTGCACCATTAGATTCCTCACCCTTTAATTGGTCTGTGTCTAATTCGGTGTTTCTTAAAACCTTATGGTTTACCAGAAAACTCAAAAAGTTTGGAACGTTGTCTGTTGCTATGCGCCGCTGGCTTTGGCTGCCACGCGCTCGCGTATCGCTATCGCGGCAGCTGCAGTGCTGACTCAGACTGTGCACGCTCGCTGCTGCCGCCGTTTTCGGCCTGGGCTTCAGTGCAGTCAAAGAGCACAGGCTGTTGCGGGGGAGCACAGAACAGGGGGGGGGCCTTTGCCAGCCGTTTGCCGAAGAAACACGATTTAGAAAAACGATTTTAAAAACAAAACAAACTTTAATCTCATTTTTGATTACACCATTAGATTCCTAACTTCTTAATTGCTCTACTTCTATTTGGGTGTTTCTCAAAACCTTATGGTCAACTAGAAAACCCAAAAAGTTTAGAACGTTGTCTTTTGTTTTGGCTGATATTGCCGTTTTGTCAGTTGTGCGCAGGCGCGTGTTGCTATCGCAGCAGCTGCACTGCTGGCGGCTAAAGCTGTGCCCTCTCGCTGCCGTTCTCGCTGCTATCGCTGCCGCTGCCGTCGCTCTCGTCCTGGGCTGCCGGAGGAGCACAGTTGTTGTGGGGGCAGCAGTGCACTGCCCAGGGCGGCGAGGTCTGACGTGACTTGGGCGTTGACAGCGGCCAAGTCACGTCAGTGTGAGCCGCCGGCCCAGACATGAATGTATGTTAGCAGTGCACAGAGTGTAAAAACGGCGAGGTCTGGCGTCACTTGGCTCACCAAAAACGCCCGCCGACGAGGGCCTCGCGAGCGGAGCGAGCGAGGTCCGAGGCGGCGGGCGTTTTTGGTGAGCCAAGTGACGCCAGGGTGAGCCGTTGCCTAACTGATTCAATTTAACCAAGATCTTAGATTTAGAAAAAAAATAAGTGAGAGCACAACCGTGCAAAAAAAGTAGCAGTGCACAGCTTAAAGCGGCGTGGTCTGACGCCTCGCGAGCGGAGCGAGCGGGGCCCGAGTCGGTGGGCGTTCACAGTGCCCATGTGTCGTCAGGGTGAGCCGCTGGCCAAACTTTTAAAAAATGTTAGCGGTGCATAGTTAAGGTAGGAGTGAGCGAAGCGAGCTCGACTGAGCCCTTGTTTTGCTGTTGTTTTTCTTAACAGCACCTGCTGCTGCACAAATTGTACTAAAGTGACAATCTTGTTAACTGTAACAGTAATCAGTGTGCTGTAAAACAACTTGTCAAAAGAGAAGAAATTGAGCAGTTGTCGTCGCTGTAAAGGCAGAGAAATTAGTCTCTGGTCGACAAGAGTACTTTTTCCCACCAACAGCTGTAGTTAACACTGGCTAACTACATTCAGTTGACACTCAGCCAGTCGGTAAAAGCCTACTTCAGTGAAAAGAAAAAATAAACGACACAGTGCACTGTCGCCAAAAAAATGGCTAGCAATGTGAGGCCAATGTGCTCAGTTGGCAGTAGTAATGATTTCCGCACTGATTCCAATTGCTCGGAGTTTATCGAAGGATAGGAGAGCAAGTTCAATCGCCGCTACCAGGCGCCAAACTACGCTGACAAAAAGACCACTTTCTTTCTTTGGTAGTAGGCTTATCCGCTGACTGACTAAGGAAGTGGCTCTCTTTGGTTGCCAGAAATAATGTATTGAGGGACAAACCAAAGTTTGTGCAAAGTTTGATTCGCTGCCTGTTTATTACCATAAGTGTTCTTCGTGTTTGTTGTCGACTTTAGAACTTTATTTAGGTTTTGTTCTGTGAATTAGAAATATTGTCGGTGAAAAACGGCGTAGATCAATAATAAACAAAACTTGTCATTTTTGTGAGTTAACCATTTTTTTGCTTTAAATCTGCTGCTGCTCTTAATTAGATGTCACAGTTTGGTACTTTTGGTGATATTTCATTTTTGTAGGTGTTGCACAGCACAGCGTGTACACCACTGCTGCTGCTCTGCAGCACTCAGGCCTTCTAGCCAAATCAGTGTTCATCAAAAAAACAAACTCACCGCAATTTTTTTTTGTCAAATAAAAAGCCCCTCTAAAGCAAGATAATCTCCCAAAAGAAGAGGGAATGTCGGCGGATCGCTGCCACGGCAGCGCGATCAAAACCACGACAAACTGAAAAAATAAAATAAAACCGCTGAAAAGCACAATGGCCAGTTTCGGTCAGCACCACCTTTACTCCCCCATTTGAGGACATCGTCGGACAGGCGAAGCCCGGCTGAAGTTCATCGACGAGGTGGGCAGCGGACACCGGGCTCCGCCGCCGACTGCAGCCCCCTCCATCGCCGCCCTGGTTTGAGCCGAAGACCTTTAGCCGAGTCAGCAACTCTACTCCACCTTTGGTTCAGTGTTGAATAGATTTGGATTTTTAAAACTTCTTAGCCTAACCTTAAATTCCTCTTTTCTTAGAATCCTCTACAGCCAATTCTACGGCCTTCTCACCGTGTACAACATTTTTGAAGGGCTTGCCCCTCTGCTCTGCACCGGAAACTCCGCCACCGTCCCTGCCCTCTTCAATCGCTATCTTTCCACCGTCGTCCAAATCAAGTCCTGGTTCGAGGGCGACCCCTTTGACCCGAGCAGCAAGGCGTACCGGTCACTGAAAGTGGTTCGAAGCTTTCACCGCCAGGTGGCCGCCAAGCTGAATGAAGGAAAGGTCGAAGGCAAGGATGAGCTGTGGATGAGCCAGTGGTCGATGATGGGCGCCCAGTTCACCTTCATGGGCTACATGGCGGTCTTTCCGAAGGAGGTAAATCGGAGGAAGAGGAGTTTAAAAAGAGGAGTTTTTAAAGTCGATTTTTTGTTTTTTGCAGCTTGGATTTCACTGCTTCACTGGGGAGGACTTTCACGCAATCTTCCACTTCTGGCGCGTCATTGGCCACTGCCTAGGCGTGGAGGAGCGCTTCAACCTGTGCTCCGGAAGTGATGAACTGATTCGGGAGATGTGCCACCAGAAGTACTGGCGACACTACCAGCCGCTGATTGTGGCCGCCCAGGAGCCGACGGGCGTGGCCATGACCAGGGGAATTACCCTAGCGATGCGTCAGATGAGCTTTGCTCTAAATTATGAAGCTCTACTTCGCTACGGCGCCCCCTTCATGGACCTGGACCGGAAGTGCTACCCGCTGAAAGGTTTTGTGGCCAAGTTTGCCTTTGGAACGCTGTGGCTGTACTTTAGGCTCTTCACGAGGAGTGTGCTCTTGAATTGGCTTTTCACCAGGTACCTGGGCTTCAAGCTGTGGCTGACGGCCAGTAGAAGGGATGGACTGTGCCGGCAGCTGGTAAACTGGTACGGTAATGGGGAACAGGAGGAGTTCCGCTATGAAAATGATGACCGCTGTCCGGTGAGGGTGAAGTTCAACTATCAGGATGCCTTTCAGCTGAAGATTTATTGATGCAGTGGTTTGAAATCTTCTTTTTTTTGTTTAAACAAAAATTCAGGTAAATGAGGCAAAATGAGGCTTGATTTGGTGTGTCAATCAAAGAAATAAAATAAATGCCGGTGTTATCTGCTTATTAACTTGCTGCAGCTGCTGCGCACCGGAAAAAAATAATAAAACAAAAACCGATGGAAAGTTTTTCTTTTTACGCGCTAAACTGATTTCCTAGAAGTTGATAGGCAACCGTTTCTTTTTGCACAAATTAAAACCACTTGTTGCACATCTGCAAACACATTTGCTGTTGTTTAGTTAATAATACTACAAAACAACATGACTTTCCACACGGTGAAGATCCTCGAGGGCCTAAATGTATGGCCCGTTGATGGCGCCACCACCACCGGCCTGGAGTCGCCCAAGCGAGTGAACGTCATGACCGGCCAGGACTCTGTGTACAACATGGGCCAGTGGATGTGCTCGGTGACAATGAAACTGAAAGGCACTGAAGCAAAAGTCCGCTACAGCAGCAAAAACTACAGGCCCTCTTTTGGACCGTCACAGTAAAACTACTGTAGAAGAAAAAATCTAAGTGGAGAAAAAGAAATTAGTTTCCAGCTCTCCACTTTTTTGTTTAATTTTTTATATTTTTTGTTTTGCCGTTTTAACATTTTCCTTTGTCAATAAAATTTTAGCCTTTATTAATTTTTATTAATTAACAAGGGTTTACTGTTTATTAAAAAAAATGCAACAAAAAATTTTAACTGCACATCGCTAGAACCTTGAAATTTTATTTACCCGTCAATCTTTTACGTGACTTGACCACCGTTAACTTCTGTCGACGAGACTCGCAAACAAAACAAGCGGCGACCAGAGGATAAATACTGTTACAATAGAGTTTGACTAAAACATCAAACTTTTAAAGTGCAAAACCAGCAATAAAAACCACTTTAGTTTAAATAAAGAACACATGTCAGACATTCATCTTTGAGTGTGTATGTGACAAATCACAAAATTTTTGTTAAAAAATTTAAGTTTTTTGTTTTTTAATAATAAATCAAAACATTTTGTTTTGACAAAAAGATGACTCTCATTTTTCTCATTTTAAACTTTGAACGTAAAAAACAATTTTACCTAAATAAAAAATAAAACAAAATTGTAAAAAGTTTTTTTGTTGTGTTTTAAAACTAAAGTAAAAGGTGGTGGCTTTTTGTGAAAAAACTAATTTAACTTTGCCCTTGAATGAAGTAAAAAACAAATATGCTGCACTAATGCATGATTTAAAAAATTTATAAAAATTAATAAATGAGCGTTTTTGCAAAAACTGGCACCACCTGCTTTTTTTCTGCAAAAACATTTGTTATTGTTTTGTTAGAATACTACAGCTTTAGTGCACAGGTGAACACCGCCGGATACTGACGCCTATCTTGCTCGCTAAAAAACAAAAAAGTTTCTGTTTTTGAAAGTATAAAACCCTGACAGTTTTAGTCTAAAAAGTCATTATTTTCTCAGATCAGAACAAAACAGTTCAATTTACAAAACCCCAAAACAATCTAAAAATGTACACTTTCATTTTCGCCGTCGCTTTTCTTGGTTTTGCTGCTGCCGCCCAACAGGACGTGCCCCAAGCCACCGCCAGCATGTCCAGCAACTCCCAGCAGGTGAGCCGAGGACAGACTTACCAGGTCAACTGCGAGTACACCGTCCACAAACCATCCGGCCACTCCTCCGACTCTGACTGGGAGCTGACTATCGCCTTTCACAGAGTGATGATGGGCCCTGAAATGTACCCAACCCTGGCCGAGTTCAGACGTAAGTACTTTTCTGAAGGGTTTCTTCACAGGTTGACTGATTGAAATTGATAAAATTTTTTTAACTTAACTTTTTTTCAGAAAACGGAAACAACATGACTTTTCACACGGTGAAGCTGATAGAGGGACTGAATGTGTGGCCCGTTGATGGCACCAACTAGTCTAGAGTCGCCCAAACGAGTGTACGCCATGACCGGCCCCGATTCCATGCACACCGGCGGCACATGGATGTGCTCGGTGACGATGAATCTGAAAGGCACTGATGTAAAGGTCCGTTTTAACAGCAAAACCTACACGCTCTCTTTTAAATCGTCGCAGTAAAATTGCTAAAAAACTAAAAAAAAAATGGTTTAGTTTTGTTGTAGTGATGATGATGATGATGATAATGATAATAATTTAGTTTATGGTGAGCTGCACAAATTGTGTTTTGTTAATTTTTTTAGTTTGACAAATAACAACTTTTTTAAATAAAATTCAGGCTTTTACTTTTATTAATTTTTTGCAAAATCACAACAAAAGTTTGCCGTTTATCAAAAAAATGCAATATGCATAGCATCTCATTGTTGTTTTCAAAGTTTTCAAAATTTTTGCTGTGTTTTTTAAAACTATCTTCACTAACTTTTTAGCGTTTTTTCATCAACTGGTAGATGTACATCAGATAGCTAGTGTAGCAGATAAATTGCTAAAAAACAAAAAAATAAAAGTTATTATAATTTTACTTTTTCAAAATTTGTTTACAGTTTTTAACTATACCTCCGCAAGAAAAGCCCTCTTAAAGACGCCCACCGCTTTTATGTGAAAAACAAACGCCTCTCAGTGAGTGACTATTTCAAGGCAAGTCATCAACTTTAACTTTACGCTCAAAACGGAGGGACCTGGCGGAAGTAGCGTCTGCGCCTTAAAAAGCGCTTCTTTTGGCGCCAGGAAGGCACTTGAAACGGTGGCTAGCGCTGTGAAGGCAATCATCAGTATGACAATCTGAACTCTAGCAAAGTTCAGTAGAAAGGTGCTCTCGCGGAAGAGGAGAACACTCTCCAAAAAAGTGAAAATTTGCGCCACCATGAACATGTTGAAAAGCGTCTGCGTAATGAAGGCCACCTGACTGCAGGGGCTGAAGGGCGGTTTGGTCAAGGCGCAAAGCAATTTGTAGTAATTTTAAATGGTCACCGAAAAACCGCCTTAAAAGGTGTTGAAGGAAAACCTGTTGAAAATAGAGTTTTCTTGAAACGGAAAGTTGATCTTGAAAATGATAGAGAAGGAATTCGATTTGAAGGAGAGCTTGTTTGAGAGAGCGAACCAATAGCCGCATGTAATAGAAAACGGCAAAGGCAAGCACGGTGAAGAGCTGCAGGACTAGAAAGGTCAGTCGGGTGAAGATGATTGCAAAGCAGAGCAGCGCAGCAATGTCCAAAAGAATAGGGAAAAAGTTAGCTGCTGTTAGGTAGGGCCTCAGAAGGAGAAGGTAATAGGCAGAAAGGAGGAAGACAAAGGACCTGTCTGAAAAAGTTTTTCATGTTATTTTTTAATTTACAACAAATTTTTTTTATTATTCTAACCTCCCACTAAATTAATAGCAATGCCAATTGCTTCTGCTGCCCAGGTGATGGTCAGCAGCTTTAGGCGGAAGTCGGCTGAAAAAACGGGAAACCCGGGCAGCTGCTTGAGGGCAAATCGGACCGTTCTGTATTGCAGCAAATAATTCCTCCACAAATACCAAACGGCATCAACTAAAGCCTTTTTCAATTCCCACAATGAGTTAAACTGTAGACTGCAAAGGTACCAGCGCACGGTTCGGTTGAGGTGAAGAAACCCTCTGCAGTTGTGACTGATCAGGCTGTAAAAAATGTCCATCGTCGCAAGGGGCAGCCCAAAGGCCACAATGTACATAATGTAGACAATGAAAATGCTCACCCCTGCACAACTGGTCACCGAGTGAGGGTACTGGAGAAAGGTCGACTTGCTGATCATCACAGCAAAGAAGGGGTCAACGGAAATGAGCTTTTCAACGGCGGGGGCGTGGGTTTCAATGAGCTAGGCTAGACGAAAGAGGCGAACCATGAAGAAGGCGCCATAGAGCATCTGCACACAATGAATGAAAATGAATCGATTAAAAAGGCTGCGCTTCAGTTTAGCGTTGCGGTAGTAGCTAATTAGGGGGCAAAGTTGAAGGGTAAAGTGGCGCCAGTTGGTTAGTTTGTAGATTGGCCCAACTATAATGTAGAGCTTCATGGTTAGCTTTTTACCAAAAAACAAATAAAATTGCTTTTTATGTCAGTAGTTTGAAAAACAAATAAAATCATTTTATAAACTATTGATTGTTATTTTAGTGCGGAAAAAACAGGTACTGTAAAGTTATTTATCAACTTTTTTATTTGATTTGACACAAAAAACGTAACAAACAAATAAAATATCAATCATTGTTTCAAAACTTTAATTAATTGTTTTAATGTTGTTAAACTTTTAAAACGTTAACGCGATGAAAAGCAATGCGGCGGTGTTGCAGTTGCACGGCCAAAATCAAATCCCTCTTTCATATAAACTAAAAGCTTCCTGAAGGTTATTCCCTAATAACCTTCAGTCGGCCCGACTTAAATGGACCGTGACCCGGTACCTGGAGCTACTGATCAGCAATCAGGGGGCATTTACCTTTAAAGCAGGCATGTTTGACAATATCACCAAGCGATTGGTCATGGAGGTAAGGCAAAAAGTTACAACTAAAGTTTGATTGTAAAGAGCAATGGGAAAAATGGGCCTAAATTGATCAATCAAAACCTTTGACTTGTTATATACTGTTGAAAAGGTAATTTTGTACTGGTTACAAATCTTAATTAGATATGTTGAGGTAAAGAGTAATTTAGAAGATTTTTGCACAAATTACCTTTTCAACAGTGTATTACAAGTCACAAGTTTCAATTGCTCAATTTAGGCCCAAAAATGACTGATTTTGCCCATTGCTCTTTATGTTTTTAAATTTTTTACTGTTCTACTTTGCCAATATGATCTTATGCGGAACATTTCTGAAAAAAACTCGTTTAGTTAATTTTCACTTCAGTGAAACAAACATTGTGTAAAAAATTGATTTGTGTAACTAAATAGAAAATTGAAAAATAACAGTTTCAAAAATAAAATTAGCAATAAGTTAATGTTATTTTTTTAATAAATTAAATATAAAGTTATGACTGTGTAGTTAAAAAGCTGGCCACCAGAATAAGAATATTCTAGTAATCAATTTACTAACTAAAAGTTAAAGCTCATTGCAATTACATTTGTTTTGGCTACTCCATACTCAATCACAAAAGTAATCAAACTCACAAACCACCTGTTTTTCCAGAGTAAAAGTTTTCCATTTAGTGTTGTTTGGCCTTTATTCTACAACAACAAATGCTTGACAACAGCATCAGTGCAAAAACAGTTAAACTATTCAAACAGGCGAAACACAGGTTTTTGGCTAAATCTTCGAGAATATATAAACTCGAGACGGTTCAGCTTAAAAAATCATCCATTTTTAACGGGTTGATTTTTTAATTTCAAAGAATAAACAACCATTAAAAATTTTTCAAAATAAACTTTTCTCTGATTTTTGTTTTTTTCGCCGTTTTGTGCAGCCAGGCATGGGTAGTAGCCAGGAGGATAGCAACCCAACATTGAGCGAGTTCCGACGTAAGTACTTTTTGAGGGAAATTTTCATAAAGTTATAAAGCTTAAATCGGTTTTGTTACTTTGTTAAACTAGAGAGCAGCAACAACATGACCTTCCACACTGTGAAACTCTTCAGTGGCGTGAATATCTGGCCCGCTGACGGCGTGTCCACCGGTCTGCAGTCGCCCAAGCGAGCGTACATTCTGCCCGGCCATGACTCGATGTGGACCTATACGCTGTACAAGTGCTCAGTGACGATGAAGCTGAAGGGAACCGCAGCGGAGGTGCGCTTTTACAGCAAAGAGGTCAGCGGTCAGCCCGGTCAAAACTGAAGAAAAAAAGTGATCAATGAAATATTATTTTCCTTTTTTAATAGAACAAGTTTGGTAACTGTTTTAATAGTTTTGTCTTGTTTTGTAGTTTATTTTGTTAAAAGTGGAATTTAAATTAAATGTTAAGGCCAACTTTTTAGTTTTTTTTAATTTTTTTACTAGCAATCTGTTTTTGAAAATCTTTTTCATGAGGTAAAAAGTGTTTTTTAATGTAATTGTTATTTTATTCTGTTTATCAGTACTCAATTTTAAACCCAATCGTTAAAACTACTGATTGTTATTTAGGTCTAGAAGTGACAACAGTATTTTATTTTTTCCTAAAACAATTTAACTATCTGTTAGAATCAAATAAGGATAAGTTATTATTAGAAATTTCATAAAGTTGTTGTAAAAACAATTATCAATTACACAATGAAACATGGGCGTGCGCCTCAAAACAAATGCAACGGATCTTTACTATTTCAAGTACGCTGAACACAAATCTGAAATCAGAAAAATTTTTCATCGTAGATATTTTGAGATAATCGGGTTTTAATCTTTCAAAAAATGTCAAAAATGGCAGTTTGTAAATAATTTTTTAGCAAAGTAAAAATTTGATATTTGAAAAATTATTTTTGTTTATCATTAATTCAACCTTTGATTAACTTAAATCTAAAATTTGAGAATTTTAGAGTGTTTGGATCTATTTTAGATTGCAAGTTAAAAGTATCTTGAAATTGAGATCGCAGAACGCTACTTCCACTGTGCTTCTAGGGGGCAGCACTGAAATGCACTGTGGAAGCTACGATCTGTAATCTCAATTTTAAGATAATTTTAAACTGCAATCTAAAATAGATCCAAACACTCTAAAATTCTCAAATTTTAGATTTAAGTTAATCAAAAATTGAATTAATGATAAACAAAAATGATTTCTCAAATATCAAATTTTTACTTTGACAAAAAATTATTTACAAACTGCCATTTTTGACATTTTTTGAAAGATTAAAACCCGATTATCTCAAAATATCTACAATGAAAAATTTTTTTATTTCAGATTTGTGTTCAGCGTACTTGAAATAGTAAAGATCCGTTGCATTTGTTTTGAGGCGCACGCAAATTAATTTAAAAGTTCCATTGTGTTATAAGTTAGAATTGGGTTCATTCTTTTATCAATAGTCCAACAATCAATTTGTTTTCTAAAAATCAAAGTCAATTATAATTACATTTGTTTGGGTTACTTCAAATTCAATGACCTAAATAATCACATAAGCCTCCTATTGAACTGGAGTAAAAGTTTTCCATTAAGTGCCTTCTTCTTCTACTTTACCTTGACTCTACCAACAGCAAAAAGTACTTGACAACACATCATCACAGCAAAAACAGTCAAATTAATTAAACAAGCAAAACAATGGTTTTGCAACAAAAAATCTTTTGAGCGTATATAAACTCCAGTCGTTTCAACCTAAAAAGTCATCCACTTCTCACTAGTTAGTAAACTTTAACTGGAAAAGAATACAAAAACCAATTCAAAAAACTACCTCAACTTCTCAAAACATGAACTCTCCACTGTTTTTTGCCATCTTTGCGGCCGTTTTTTGCAGCTTTTTGGTAGCCGAAGCCGCTGCCGCCGACCAAGCTGACGTGCCCGGCGTCAAGAAGCTGAACTTGACTACCAATGTAGGGAGCAAACGCCGCGGCGAGATCTTCCAGCTCACCTGCGAGTACGAGGCCTCCAAGCCGACACGTGAGGGCCAGAACAAGGACCAGGACTGGGAGCTGACGGTGGCCTTCCACAACGGCCACACGGGCAGCGGCCCGGAGACCCGTCTGGGAGAGTTCCAGCGTGAGTACTTTTGTTGTTGAGAAGGCAATTTTAAAAAAGCATTTAATGTTCATGTTTTAATTTTTCTTTGTGTTCTCCAGAATGGGGCAACACCAACATGTCCTTCCACACTGTGCAGCACATTGAAGGGATGAACCTGTGGCCCGTTGGCGGCGTCTCCAGCGGCCTGCAGTCGCCCAAAAGTGTGTACGTTCTGCCTAGCCCGGACTCGATGTGGACCTACTCCAATTACTGGTGCTCGCTGACGATGAAATTGAAGGGAACCGCGGCGTTGGTGCGCTTCACCAGCAAGACGGTCACAGTTCAACCCGGTCAGAACTGAAAAAAAAAGTGATAGGTGAAACATGGTTTGCTCTTTTGTTTATGAAGCCTGTTTGATGACTGGTTTTTAATTGTTTTGTTTTGTAGTTTTTCGCCGTTAAAAGGATAAATAAAAATGAAATTTTTGGCCAATCTTTACACACATTTAATCTTGAATAGCCAGTTTTAAAAATTTACAAGTTTTGTGTTGTAAATCTAAAAAATCAATCAATTCAATGCTAAATGAGACGGTATTACTAATTTAGTAATTTAGCAAAAAACTTCTTTCTAAATGAATAAAGTTGCAAAACTAAATCAAGGCAACACACAGTTGTGTAAAACTAAAACTAAAACTCAGTACTAAAAGCAAGCAACAGGTAGGCAATGTAGGTGAGCACAAACTCCGCCGTGGTAAAGTAGGTCACCTCGGCCAGAGGGCCAATGGTGATGGCAATCTTCGGGCCTCGAATCAGCCGTCCGTAGAGGTCGTCGTACTTGATCTTAGTGGGCAGCCAGCCGACGCCCCTGGTCATTCCCTGAAACTGCACAATGAACCGCTTTGGCCGGTGGTACGCTGTACAGCACCAGGCAAAGGGGAGGAAAACGTTGGCGCTGATGGCCAGCTGTACAAAGACGGCAATGGAGAGAATGACCGTCAAAGTCAGGTCAGTGTAGGTAAAGAGGACAATCCGCCGGAGAAAGAGTACATTCATGGGAATCTGCGTGTAGAGGAAGCCAAAGAGGACGTTGCCGAAAAGGCGGCGGCTGCCCTCGACCACCAGATAACAGGTCAGGTTGTGGTCGGCAATGAACTGCTCAAAGAGGGCCTTGAAGCGGATTGGAAGGGAAAGTCGCCACCGGGCGTACCGGGCGAGCAACTTCTCCAGCCGTGCCTGGCCCTCAATCAGGTACCCGGTCAAAGTGAAGGTGCCCAGGAAGATGGAGCCGGTGAAGAGGATGGCGTAGCGAACGAGGCGCATCAGCACGTAGAAAGCGCCGGACACCTCTAAGCTTACCCAGGTGATGCCCAGCACCGAGTGGCCTGACCAGTTTGGGTAGCTTATCACGACGAGGGCGATTACCAACCAGTAGATGAACACTGAAAAGCAAAAACAACAAACTATTGCTAGCAAACAACCAAAATAAAGTAGGAAAAAAGGTAGTATTACCAACAAAGAGCTGAAAACCAAAGGCCACCTGGTCAGTGATGAGCAGAATGCGCAGCGACTGTCGCCGCAAGGTCCACGACATTTGCGGCCTGATGGGCAGCGAAGCCGTTCCCCCATTTTTCAGCGCCTCAATATCAACATTTTCCAGATTGTAGAAAATCTGCCATCGAGCCAGCAGGTTAGCTAGCGGTTCTCGAAAGGCCCCAGAAAGCAGTGGAAAGCTGCTCTGCAGCCAAGCACTGATTGCCCGCCGTTTGGCCGCCCAAACCGCCTCCAGCTGAAGGGTGTTCAGCTGACACTGGTAAAACTGCTGCTGATTGAGCACCAGCGCTTGCCACCACCACTTCCACACGGCCACCCGCTCCGCCATGTCAATGTGGTAGATCCAGTACTCGAGCGAGGTGTAGACGACGTTGAAGAGGTAAATGGCCACCATGAGGGAATAGTCGAAACGGTGGGCGTTCAGTCGACAAAAGCTGAGCATGACGTCGTGGCGGTAGGCGTACCAGTCCGGGTAGCCGACTGCCATCAGGTAGGCCATGTGAAGAATGCGCAGACTGGAGCAGAAGAAGATGGTTTGCAGGACCTGTTCGTAGGTGACCTGTTTCGGACTTCCGTAGTGGTACACCTCCTTCGCCATCTCGTACAGACAGCGGCGGTACTTTGGTGGAAGGGAAACTTGAAGAATTCTGTCCATGGTTTATAAAGAAATGTAGTCTCGAAAAATGCAGGTTGCAACCGTACAATTCAAGTGCCAACTTTTAAATAAACTTTTCATTAGATGACTTTTTATTGTAAATATTAAACATTTTTAATTATTCAAAACGCCCATTAGTGTTATTGGTATTCAATGGAAAGTAGTGGGGGTGATCATTAACAATGTTATTAAAATGTAACAAAATGGTTTTTCAGTTTTTGAGCAATAGGTGCAATTGAAGTTGTTTCAGTGTAAAAAAGTTACTTTATACTGTTTTTGTTTTTATTTAATGAAAGACACTACAAATTGTCGTTTGTTTCAAGTACAATTACAGGTTTAATTGGAATCAGAATATACAATAAACAGAAAAAACATTGTTTATAATTGCCAAACTATTAATTAAAGTTCAGTAAAGGTTCCAAAAAGTTTTCTGTATTGCAATTGTTGTTTGAAAAGTGCATTTTAGAGACAAAACCTTCTTCAAAAAAATAGTTTCAAAACTTTACTTTATCTACAAGTTATGTTTCACATTACACCTTGCTTTGCTAGCAAACAAAAAAGTAAAACATTTTAAAATTTGTTGTTTTTTCAATATCCTTTTTAAAATTCTTGCAATTTTTAATTTTGATTTTAAAACTTGTTAAAAATTTAACTAAGTAATGTTGATTGGCTGTTTTGACATTTGTGTGGCCAATTAGACTGACTGATTTTAATTTATTTTATAACGGCTCACCCTGGCTTCACTTGACTTACCAAGAACGCCCGCCGCCTCGTGCCGTGCACCGCTAACACACATTTATGTCTGGGCCAGCGGCTCACCCTGACGTCACTTGGGCAATGTGCAACGCTCGCCGCCTCGGACCTTGCTCGCTGCGCTCGCAAGGCCCGAAGCGGCGAGCGTTGCACATTGCCCAAGTGACGTCAGACCTCGCCGCACTGTGCTGGGCACTGCTCCCCCGCATCACAGTGCTCTCCCGGCAGCCCAGGGCTGCGGTGGCAGCGGCGACAGCGACACGCGATAAGCGAGCGCTCACAGGCTGACGCGAACGCTGTGGCTGCAGCGGCAGCAGGACGAGCATGCGCAGTGCAGTCAAAACAAACCAAAAATAAGAAAACTCAGAAGAAAACGTTCCAAACTTTTCTGGTTTTCTGGTCAATCATAAGGTTTAGAGAGATGCCAACATAGACACAGACTAATTAAGAGTAGGGGAATCTGATGGTGTGCTCAAAAATCTTATCGGAGTTCATTTAGTATTTAATATGGCTTATCTGAAAAGTGACTGTAATCAGATAATGCGCTTCCGGTTACTTTTTCAAAATTCTGAAATAGCCATTTTGTGCCGGCTATTTTTCTGATCACTCCAGTCAAAACCCCATGTTTCTAGGCCTAGTAGTTTTTTTATTATAGCCAAAAACGTTAATGACTGAAAACAGATAATCCGCCATATTAAATACCCCCGGTTATCTGATCAACTTGAATTTAGTATCATTAGAAAGATGCCATTTAGTTTGATTTACTGGTGAAAACCGTATTTCAATAGCATCAATGGCTTTTTTTCTAGAGTCAAAAGAGTGAGTGCAGAGAGAGGGAGAAACTGTTGGATTTTAGGGGTTGTAGGGATTTAGGGGTTGTAGGGATTTTAGCAATACTTTTAATT
>JAMZRA010000006.1:191589-216875 GCA_024499935.1 Tyrophagus putrescentiae | reverse complement strand
ATGGATAATGCGCGTGCCCACTCTGCTAGAGAAACGCAGGTCAAGTTGGAGGAGCTACAGTGGCAAGTTCTTGAACATCCACCGTATTCGCCTGACATTGCTCCCAGCGATTATCATTTATTCCTGTCGATGTCGAATGCACTTCGAGGTCAAAAGTTCTGTAGTAAAGAAGAAGTTTGCGTTTTCCTTTTACAGTTTTTTGAAGAAAAGAATAATGAAGGAGACTTTTGGTTAAGGTAAAATTTTTAACAAATTGTTTTTCAAAAAAAACTGACAAAATGATTTTTGCAGAGGACTCTTAAAACTTGAAGGACGAATGCGGGAAATTGTCGAACGCGGAGGACAATATGTTACGCAAGTTTAAGTTTTTGTAATTTTTTACTTAAAAATTTCTAATTGATTAAAATTCAAATTCACTATACATGCGCGCGCTGGTCATTTTTGCCGGTGAAGCGGTGACCAGAGCAGTTTGAGGTGAGCCAAACGTCAGTGACGCCCGCTTTTGCGGAAAGTTTTGGTTTTGTTTGAAATTCTGTATCTTTGTCATTTGTGATCAGAAAAATCTACTTTTTGTTTTATTGCACAAAACAACTCTTAAAGAAAGTTTTTTTGTGTAAAACACTTGAATGTACAAAATTTTTATATGACTAAAATACGATGTCCCGAGAGAAAGACTATTTTTGACAACACTTTTTGAAATCAACTTTTTACTAAAAAATTTTAACTTTTTTAAAAATCTGATAACACTATCTTGGAGGTGATGACTTAAACTTTAAAATGATATATAACTTGTTATAGTTTTATTAAAGTTCACTAACAACTTTTTGCGATGTCCCGAAAAGGCGCGGACTTATTTTGGAACCTTATACTTTATTCAACAACTGGAAAAATACACTACACTACTATTACTAACAAGTTTTTTTGTAAATCTAAAAAATCAATCAACTCATTGCTAAATATAGCGCTATTACTAATTTACTAATTTAGCAAAAAACCTTTTTCTAAATAAATAACAGTTGCAAAACTAAACACCAAATCAAGGCAACACACAGTTGTGACAAACACTAAAACTAAAACTCAGTACTAAAAGCAAGCAACAGGTAGGCAATGTAGGTGAGCACAAACTCCGCCGTACTAAAGTAGGTCACCTCGGCCAGAGGGCCAATGGTGATGGCAATCTTCGGGCCTCGAATCAGTCGTCCGTAGAGGTCTTCGTACTTGATCTTGGTGGGCAGCCAGCCAGCGGTTCCTCTGGTCATTCCCTGAAACTGGATAATGAACCGCTTTGGCCGGTGGTACACTGTACAGCACCAGGCAAAGGGGAGGAAAACGTTGGCGCTGATGGCCAGCTGTACAACGACGGCAATGGAGAGAATGACCGTCAGCGTCAGGTCGGTGTAAGTGAAGAGGACAATTCGCCGGAGAAAGAGCACATTCATGGGAATCTGCGTGTAGAGGAAGCCAAGGAGGACGTTGCCAAAGAGGCGGCGGCTGCCCTCGACCACCAGATAACAGGTCAGGTTGTGGTCGGCGATGAACTGCTTAAAGAGGGTCTTGAAGCGGATCGGAAGGGGAAGTCGCCACCGGGCCACGCCGATCATTTTCAGACAAAAAGGCCCTTCCATCTCCAAATTTGGTACCGTTGGAAAGGTCTTGACAAGAGGAACACTTTGGCTATCTCCGTTTGTGGCTATCAAATCTGGTGTTTCCGCTTCCGGTCAAAAGGTGTTCGAACATTCGAAAATTCACAAAATAAATTTTATTTGGGTTTTCATTAAAACAAAGCGTGTTATACACTTCTAAAGAGTTACCCAAGCAATGAAAAATACTAACTTTAGAATCCACCCATAAAGTCCAAAGTTCGAATTTTTCGACTAAAAAGTTGAATTATAATGATTTTGAGAGCCGATTTTGGCCACTTTAAACGGCTCTTCCATTCCAAACAAAAATGTAGAATATTGTTTTCAGGCACGGGCTTTTTGATTCTGGCAACAGTTTTCACCTCCCAAATCCGGAAGTGGGCGTTGCCTTTTTCAACTTTTGATTTCCGGTTTCAAAAAAATTTAAAATATTTTTAACAATAACTAGCACCTAAGAAAATGACATTCCGCTTTTTATTTCATCAAAATCGGTCAAGAGATGTTTGAAAAATGCTAAGTCAAAAATCGGCATTTTAACTCAATTTAGTAAAAATTAAACATTTTTAAAAAATTATTTTTTAGTAGTTTTGCTAACAAAACACTGTATTATACCGTTTTAAAAGGCGGAGAGTTCATTTACATTTTTTAAAATGCAAATTTGTAACCGGAAGTAGGAGTTTTAAAAAAGAAGTTGTACTTCCGGTAATAAAATTAAATTTTAAAAATTAGATTTGAGTTTTTTGTCTATAAAAATAAGTAAAAAATTATTTTAAACTGTTATTTATTTGTAATAATAATTTTTTAAAAATGTTTAACTTTTACTAAATTGAGTTAAAATGCCGATTTTTGACTTACCATTTTTCAAACATCCCTTGACCGATTTTGATGAAATAAAAAGCGGAATATCATTTTCTTAGGTGCTAGTTATTGTTAAAAATATTTTAAAATTTTTTGAAACCGGAAATCAAAAGTTGAAAAAGGCAACGCCCACTTCCGGATTTGGGAGGTGAAAACTGTTGCCAGAATCAAAAAGCCCGTGCCTGAAAACAATATTCTACATTTTTGTTTGGAATGGAAGAGCTGTTTAAAGTGGCCAAAATCGGCTCTCAAAATCATTATAATTCAACTTTTCAGTCGAAAAATTCGAACTTTGGACTTTATGGGTGGATTCTAAAGTTAGTATTTTTCATTGCTTGGGTAACTCCTTAGAAGTGTATAACACGCTTTGTTTTAATGAAAACCCGGTTAAAATTTATTTTGTAAATTTTTGAATGTTCGAACACCTTTTGACCGGAAGCGGAAACACCAGATTTGATAGCCACAAACGGAGATAGCCAAAGTGTTCCTCCTGTCAAGACCTTTCCAACGGTACCAAATTTGGAGATGGAAGGGCCCTTTTGTCTGAAAATGATCGGCGTGGGCGTACCGAGCGAGCAACTTCTCTAGCCGTGCCTGGCCCTCAATCAGGTTTCCGGTAAGGGTGAAGGTGCCCAGGAAGATGGAGCCGGTGAAGAGGATGGCGTAGCGAACGAGGCGCATCAGCACGTAGAAGGCGCCGGACACCTCCAAGCTCACCCACGTGATGCCCAGCACCGAGTGACCGGACCAGTTTGGGTAGGTTAGCACGACGAGGGCGATGACCGACCAGTAGATGAACACTGAAAAGCAGAAACAACAACAAACTATTGCTAGCAAACAGCCAAAATAAAGTACGAAACAAAGTAATACCAACAAATAGCTGAAAGCCAAAGGCCACCTGGTCAGTGATGAGCAGAATGCGCAGCGACTGTCGCCGCAAGGTCCACGACATTTGCGGCCTGATGGGCAGCGAAGCCGTTCCCCCATTTTTCAGCGCCTCAATATCAACATTTTCCAGATTGTAGAAAACCTGCCATCGAGTCAGCAGGTTAGCTAGCGGTTCTCGAATGGCCTCAGAGAGCAATGGAAAGCTGCTCTGCAGTCGAGCACTGATCGCTCGCCGTTTGGCCGCCCAAACTGCCTCCAGCTGAAGGGTGTTCAGCTGACACTGATAAAATTGTTGCTGATTGAGCACCAGCGCCTGCCACCACCACTTCCACACGGCCACCCGCTCCGCCATGTCAATGTGGTAGATCCAGTACTCGAGCGAGGTGTAGACGACGTTGAAGAGGTAGATGGCCACCATAAGAGAGTAGTCAAAGCGATGGGCGTTCAGCCGACAAAAGCTGAGCATGACGTCGTGGCGGTAGGCGTACCAGTCCGGGTATCCGACTGCCATTAGGTAGGCCATGTGCAGAATGCGCAGACTGGAGCAGAAGAAGATCGTCTGCAGGACCTGTTCGTAGGTGACGTGTTTCGGACTTCCGTAGTGGTACACCTCCTTCGCCATCTCGTATAGACAGCGGCGGTACTTTGGTGGAAGGGAAACCTGAGGAATTCTGTCCATAGTTTACGAAGGAAAAAAGGTGGTCTGGAAAGATGCAGGCTGAAACCGTACAAGCCAAGTGCCAACTTTTAAATGAACTTTTCATTAAATGACTTCTTTTGTAAATATTAAACATTTTTAATTATTCAAAACGCCCATTAGTGTTATTGGTATTCAATGGAAAATGGTGGAGGTGATCATTAACAATGTTATTAAAATGTAACAAAATGGTTTTTCTTGTTTTTGAGCCGTGTCGTGGCACGACCACGCTGTGGTGATCGGTGCAGCACGACCGCCGGTTCTTCAGACTGAACCGACCTCGGGAGCAGACTTGCGGGTGCCTTGAATGCTCCGGGAAGCAGGCCTGATTAACGGAATCGGGCCGGCTGGGGGTGAAAGGAGGGAGAGAGAGAGTGAGTGGGCGCTTGGGGTCCCAAAATGATGCTGTTGGTGATGGTATAATTGTTTTTAATAAAGAACTTGAAGGAGAAGAAGGGTAAGAAGAAGAGAGGGGGGAATAACACAAGTGAGAAGTGGGGTCGTGGGCTCGGTAGGCACAGAAAGGCACTGACCGGCGTGGTGGTGATCAACGTGATCTCAACCCGACGACTGAAAGGCAGCCGTCTCCTTATGTACCGCTCCGCTGGCCCTTCTCGAAGCCGGCTTTGCGCCAAAACTGCCGAGTCAGGGTGCTAGCAGCGGGGCGAGCGTGCATGTGCGAGGTGACGGTTGACGAGTACATCGCCACCGACCACCACCACCACCATCGTGGCAGGCTGACTGATAACTGAGGTTGAGGTGATCGAGGCAAAAAACAAGGAAGAGAAGCAGTAGTCTTATTACTTTTCAGTCTTTTCATCTGCTAGACAAAAACATTTTCATCTGCAAAAGTTTTGTCTGTGAAAATGACTGAAACAATAACCACCACCGCCACAAAATCCACAACAAAAAAGCATCAGAATGAAAAGTCAAAAATTGAGCACGTTAGCTCAAGCAAACGGCAAGACTCTTTGTTGACGTGAGTTTTTTACTAAAGCTGAAATTGAAGAAACAAAATATCATCTTTCTTACCTTTTCAGAACGCTGATCGACGACAATCCACAGATCCGATCGCTGCACAACATGATTATGGCTTGTGAAAGTGAAAGGCCAGTGGAGGGTGATGAGGATGCGAATGCCCTCAATTCAGTCACTGCTCTACTACCTCTTTGCGCCCACACTCATCTACCAGGACTCGTATCCACGGTAAGAACTGTTGATAAAGAATTTGCATGTCATTAATCACTTTTGAAAACCCAGAACTGAACGCATTCGGTGGCGTTTTGTGCTGATGCACCTTGCCCAGTTCCTTCTTGCCATCTTCGTCTCCTTCGTCGCCATCAACCGCTTTCTGGTGGACAACTTTCGACGCACCGGCCTGGAGCCCTTTGAGATGGCCACCTTCAGCCGCCACCTTGCCGGCGTCTTCACCTTTGGCGTCATCCTCGCGATGATCTGCTTTTACGCACTGCTCCACCTCTGGCACAACATCACCGCCGAGGTGCTGCGCTTTGCCGACCGCTCTCGCTACTATGGGCCCTGGTGGGAATCGGTGTCCCTCAACGACTACTACCGAAAGTGGAATCTCTTGGTGCAGGACTGGTTGTACGCATACGTTTACCTGCCGGTCTACCGACGGTCGGCCAATCGTCAATTGGCCGTCTACTCGGTGATTCTTGTCTCAGGAATCGCCCACGAGTACATCATTGGCTTTAGTATTCGCTTCTTTTTCCCGCTCCTCTTTGTTATCTTCTCCATCTGCGGACGTAAGTGGGATTTGGCTTGATTTGATAGTTTTTGTATTTTTGACTTTTTTACCTTTTAGATATCTACTTTCTTGCAACGCGGAACATGAAGAAGAGTAACCTGCAGAACACCATTTTCATGCTCAGCGTTCTTCTAGGATGGGGCCTCATTTCGATGGTCTACTCTGTGGAGTGGTACTCACGCGTGAACTGTCCTAGGACTCAGGTTTGGAAAACGATTTCAAATAATGAAAAGATTTAAAATCAATTTTGTTTATTACAGAACTCTACACTAATCACCGAACTAGTGCCTCGACTTATCAGCTGCGTTCAGGTCAGATAGGTGCGACACTGAAAATTGCAACCATTTTCTTTGACAAAGTGTAAACACTGTTACATAACAAAAAAATAAAATAAAAGAAGCATTTTAGCTTACTTTACTAGTGGTTTGTTGATAAGAATAACAGCGAAAAATAAATAGAACAAGATTAGAAAAAACAGAACTTTTTAAAACGTAAAGTTTAGAACTTACCTGTTCTTATTGATAGTGTCTGATTTTCTATTTAACTGACTGTACCAGTTTGAGCATTCTTCTGTCTAATGAAGCTTACAGTCACCACATTATGAACAACCCAGTGGAAAAGAGACAGCTCACTCATGAAGTGCCCTTGAACGACAACGAGGATGACCGTTCAGATGGCAGTGGAACTGAAGGGGCGAGAAGGGGTCTGGAAGACCACCCTAGCCATAATTACCACCGCCACCACCTCCATCACCCCCATCCCAATCACCCTCATCACCCCAATCAGCAGCAACAGCAAGTGGTGAGCACGACAGCTGCAGCAGCAGCAGCCACTGCCCTGGCCGAGCTAAGTCGAAGCATCAAGCGCGCCTACCTGATGGCACGAAGTGGCAGCCTGCGGACGCTGGACTCCACCGTCACTGGCCGCCGATGCGACGAATGGGTCCTGGCACTGCTCGACATTGATGAGGAGCTGGGTGGCGAGGAGAATGCTGAGCAGCAGCAGCAGAGTACCGAGCAGCAGATGGAGAAGATCGAGTTCATCCGCCGGAAGTTGGAGGAGGAGGAGGCGGCCATACTGGCGAACACCACCAGAGACCCCGGCATTGACTGTGAGTCGCCGGTGATTACGCTCCTTTCCGGTGGTGGTGGCGGTGTTGGGCATGCCAGCACAGCCACCACTGCCACTGCCACGAGGAAGGTGAATGCAGAGCACAAGCGGTTCTGTACGCGGCAAGACTCGCTGCTGACGTAAGTGTTTAGTAAAAAACTTTTTTAGGAGTTTAAAGCTTAAAACTCTTTCTATTTGATTGAACACATCTAGACGACTGATCGAAAACAACCCGCCAATTCGCTCACTCTACAACATGATCATGGGTTTTGTTATGATTTTTGTGATGACCACCGTCGGCGACTACCTCACCAATGGTGATCGGTGAGTTTAATGGAGTGGAGAGTTGCAAAGTTGTTGAGAAGTTAGCATGTTCTGTATGTTTTGTGCAGCCTCAAGCACGACCTGTCGATCGTTCACTGGAACCTGTGTGACATTTACCCGCACTTTGTCTTCTCCTGGCTGGTGATGCACCTCGTCGTGCTCGGTTTCCTCTACCCACTCGTCTGTCTGCGCAGTCTGCTGCACTTTCGCCAGCAGGCGATGTGGGCGGTCTTCAATGGTCGAACCGTTTTGAGTGGAACTCAGGTGCAGGGAGATGAGGAGGCGGTAAAGAGGCTGCCCGAGTGGATGACCACCTCACTGGCCATCGTCTACCTGATTGTGCCACTGGGACTGGTCAGCTTCTGCACGCGATACCTCCTGCGCAACGCCATCAGCGTCTCCGTCTCCTTTGCAATCACCATGGAAATGGTCTGTTTCAGGTTCATTGATGACAAACATGCTGTTCATCCTCTCTTTTTTACCTAGACCCGACTACTGATGAAGTCGCACTCCTACTTTATGGAGACGGCGCAAAAGGAGTCGCCACCGTTAAGCGTTGAAGAGCTGCAGCAGCCAACAATGAAGGACAATTTGAAAATCATCTGGTCGCGCTTTCCCTCCTTTCGGTCCTTTCTGTACTACCTCTTTGCACCGACGCTCATCTACCGAGACTCTTATCCACGGTAAACAACAAATTGCAAAAAATTATTTTCAATCATCATTTCTTTCACGCCCCAGAACTGAACGCATTCGGTGGCGCTTTGTGCTGAAGCACCTCACACACTTCCTCCTTGCCATCTTCGTCTCTCTGGCCGCCATCAACCGCCTCCTGGTGGACACCTTCCGCTGCACCGGCCTGGAGCCCTTTGAGCTGGCCCGCCTCAGCCGCAGCCTCGCCCAGGCCTTCACCCTGGGCACCGTCCTGGTGCTGGTCTGCTTCTACGGCCTCTTCCACGTCTGGCACAACATCACCGCCGAGGTGCTGCGTTTCGCCGACCGCTCTCGCTACTATGGGCCCTGGTGGGAAAGTGCCTCACTGAATGAGTACTACCGAAAGTGGAATCTGCTGGTGCAGGACTGGTTGCACGCCTACATCTACCTGCCAGTTTACGGGTGGTCGGCCAATCGGCAGATTTCCGCTTATTCGGTGATCCTCGTCTCGGGCATCGTCCACGAGTACATCATCAGTTTTAGTGTGCGCTTCTTCTTCCCGCTCCTCTTTGTCATCTTCTCCGTCTGTGGGCGTAAGTGAAAGTGGATTGATGCACTTATAATTTTGCTGATTTTCATTTTAGATATCTACTTTCTGGCGACCCGAAACATGAAGAGGAGTAACCTGCAGAACAGCATCTTCATAATGAGTGTCCTCTTTGGCTGGGGCGCCATCTCGATGATCTACTCGGCGGAGTGGTACTCACGGGTGAATTGTCCTCAGGTAGGGTGAACCTTTTTTGAGGATGATGATGAATTTTTAAGGATTTTTTTTCGCAGAACTCCTCTACGCTAATCTCTGAACTAGTGCCACGGCTCATCTCTTGCGTTCAACTGAAGTAGATTTTGGGAAAATGGTAAAGAAGAGTTTTTTATTTGTGATTTACTTTTGCTGTCGATACAAACTTGTACAAAAAAATAAAAAATGTTGTTTCAACAAACATGTTTGAATATTGGAAAGTTACAATTAGAAAAACACAAAAAATGAACTGAGTTTATTCATTTTTTATATGAATGACTGGCGCTTTTAGTTTTTGTTTACTGGAAAACGATATTTGATTTCTTGATTGTCCTTATTTACGCCTGGCGTTCTTTTTGGATAGTCAGGACCATCAGTACCGAAATTCTGAGGCACCAATCTGAACCCCTCATTTTCTATATCATGAACTTTTGGCTTGTTTACATTGTAACTTCTAGTGTATTTTGATAAGATGTAAGCTCTTTTACAGTACACAATGATGAGCCCAATTATGACAATGATGACAATAACAACTGGATTAGTTGCGTTCTGGCCAACAAACTCAATCAACGAGTTCACTGTAAGTATGAAAAATGATAACGGTAAATAGATTGCAAATAAACAAACATATTTTAAGCACATACGGAAAGATTGAGACGGCTCAACAGGTAACTCTTCCTCTTTGCCCATCTCAATTGAGGCTTTTGTTAAAGAATCCGTAGCAGCAGCAGTAGAAGCAGCTGTAGCCAGTTTGATGAACTCGTTCGAGTCTTCAAGCATTCTCTGGTACTCCACCGTCTGTTTGCTTCCTTTAGAGTCAACGAGAATAATTTTTTTGAATTTATCCTTTTTTATAAAGCAGCCAGGTGGTGTGAAGTAAATGCCCTTTGCAACTGAAGCCACTATTTCGTTGGTTATTTTCTGAATAATAAAAAACATGTCAGATAAACTAAACAAAAATTTAAAAAACCATTACTCTTATTGTAAGAGCACCTTCTGCTTGCATCACAGAATCTTTTGCTCGGCTGTCCCTGGCGCCCATTGCGTGAAGCAACTCGTGGAGCAAAGTGTTGATGCACACATCTTCCGACTCCTCATTTCCCGCTTTACAGTTGTAAAAGCTGACAGTGATAATATTATGCGGATGTCGGCAGACTTTCCCCAAGCTAAAGCCATTGTAGCCAATTATTTTCTTTGCCGTGAAAAACACCGTTAGTGCATAGTTTCTGAGCACTTCTTTTGAGGGTATCAGTGCCGGCAGCAAGTCAACAAGCATTTCCTTTGTGTACTCTGGAGCGTCGTTCAGAATAGCACCACCCTTATCAGCGACTTTGTTTGCAAAAACCTCGTGACTAAGAGCGATTTCGCGCAGAAAGTAGCCGCGATCAGGAAAGTAGTGCACTTCGCCATTTTCAGTGTCATTGTGGATGAAGTGAGTGTTTAAAATTACTCCATTTGCAGTGTCAAAGTACTTGAAAATGTAGTAAAAAGCCGCCTTGTCGTCGCCGCTAAAGTAATCTTTGACTAAACTCGAATCAGTGAGGACATATGCAGCTGAAAATTTTGAAAAATAAATCAAATGTCAGAAAAAACATTGTGATACAAAAAGGAGAAGCCAGCACTTACTGAGTCGATTTTTCTCATCAAAATGAAGTTGTTCCTCATCAGTGTAAGTGGCAGTGGTGGAGATGAAGCGAAAAATGCTGATCAGAAGCAGGAAACTGATAAATGCTCTAAACATCATTTTGTTTTCAAGAGACCATAAGGTGAAAAGATCACAGTCGAGTAAAGATCACAGATGGAAAATGTTTGCTGCAAACAAAGAGCACTGTACGACTGAGCCAGCTATGTTGAGATAACTTTGAGGTTGCTTTGTGCAATTGCTGCAGCATTACCACCACTTCTCAGGTGTGGCCTCTCCGCTTGTTGGCGGCAAATTGAAAACTGGAAAAGAGGTACAAGTGATGGGTGTGAGGATGCAATGATGTGCTCCCTCTTTTTTGGGTAGCCCATGACTCATTCATGCTAATCATTGATGCCATTCTCTTTATTGACTGTTTAGAGATGTGAACTTGTAGACAACAACATCCGGAGAAAAAAGTAGAGTGGAGAGTAAATAAAAGAAAGTGAAGCTTGGAATCTGTATCAGCTTTATCATCTAAATACAGAGACTGTACATAGGTTTTTTCTTGCTCGATGCGCTACTGATAAGCACTGATAGGCAGTTTGTTGGACTCGCTTTAGCAACCACAACACTCGTCTCATCATGCAGTTTTAATATTTGACAAATAACAAAAACAGCAGCCTCGTTGGCTGCAGGTTTTTAGTGAAGTGAGAGTAGGCTCGGTGTCTGCAGGTTTTTAGTGAAGTGAGAGTAGTCTTGTGCGCTCCAGGTTTTTAGTGACGTTACAGCAGCCTCGGTAGCTGCAGGTTTTTAGTGAAGTGAGAGTAGGCTCGGTGTCTGCAGGTTTTTAGTGAAGTGAGAGTAGTCTTGTGCTCTCCAGGTTTTTTTTTGCTCGATGCGCTACTGATAAGCACTGATAGGCAGTTTGTTGGACTCGCTTTAGCAACCACAACACTCGTCTCATCATGCAGTTTTAATATTTGACAAATAACAAAAACAGCAACCTCGTTGGCTGCAGGTTTTTAGTGACGTGAGAGTAGTCATGTGCGATCAAGGTTTTTAGTGACGTTACAGCAGTCTCGGTGTAGGTTCTTAGTGACGTTATACAGGGTGAGTTTTAAATGCTGTCATTACTTTTTCACCAATTTCAAAAAAACACACTTGAAATTTTTAGTTGCAACCACATATGCTTACAACATAAACGTTTTTAACAAATTTTATGCAAATTTACTGAAACAAAACTTAATACTTAAAAAAATTATTAATATGTAAGTTAAATGAACAAAAATTTATGTTGTGTTAACTAAAATGTTACATTATTTTTGAAGGTTTTCTAAAAATATCTACTCAGATAATTGCAAATTTTCAACAAACAAATCTAATCATATGTATAAAAAACCATTAAGAAAAAAGAGCATATTATTAAAAGTTCAAAATAAAGATGAAATTAAAAAAAACAATAATAACACATTTTTGCCCATTATAAATCTTAATAACTTTGAACTTTTAAATCATTTTTTGATTACTCATACTTGGACAATAACTAACTTTGACTTATTAATTAAAGAAAAAACACCTACTGTACTTTATTCTGATGATTTTCCAAAAAACTTACCTGACGTTCAATTTTTAGTGAGAATGGTAGCCAATTATAACGAAAATTATATTGCATTATTTTTAGTTTTAAAAAAACATAATGACAATATTTACAAAAAGTTACTTAAAGTTAATTTCATATTTCAAGTTTATTCTGATAACAACATAATATGCAATAGTCAAGAAAAAAATAAAAATTTTAGTGTTAAAAAAAACTGCTTTGGTTTTGAAAACTTAATCGAAATTAAAAAAATAAAAAATTTGATAGTTGACAATACTGTAAAAATTAAATGCGCAATTTCTTTGTCTAACAACTATGAAAATGTACACACAAATGTAGATTCTTATTCTAAAACAAAAGTTTCAAATTTTTTAAACCGTTTTTCAAAAATTATTGAAATTAAAAATTTTACTAAAAATTTTTTTGCGACAAATTGTCCAATAATTGAATCAGAAATTTTTTTTGATAATGATTTTAATGAAAGAAAATTTTCTTTTGTTATAATAAAAGAAAAAAATTCAAAAAACAAAGATACAGGTTATATTTCAATATATTTAAAACACTGTTCAAATAAAAATCTAATTTCTAACATAACATGAAATTTTCAATTTTGTCATGGAATAAAAAACCATTTGTAACTAGTGGTAAGAATAAAATTAAATCAAACTACAAACATTAATTTTTTTTTAAATTAGAGGGAACTTCAATGCCTACTTCAAGTTATTTTATGGTTGGTTCTCCAAATTTTATACAAATAAAAGATTTGCTAAACTTTAAAAATGATTTAGTTACCAATGACATTTTAACTCTTTATGCTGAATTGCAGAATATTAAAACAAAAAACTAAATTGTGTGATTGTTCTATTGATGTGTTTTAGACATAACAAACCTTTGCCTCGAAATAAGCAAAGGTTTGACATAGTTTTTTTGGTTACCAATAGCAAACCGTTGTAGTGTTTGTGCCTTTTGCCCATTTACTCATTTCAAAATATAATTTTTTATATATACATTTAATCATATCAATGTAGTTACAGTTGTGTTACAAATATTTGTAAAAACTATTAAATAAAAACAAAAGTGTGAGTGTCGCTTCGCGACACGTACTCTCTAGTTTTTCCAAATTTTTAAGCATTGACTGATGTTATTTTGTTAATCGGCATCGTCTGACGGTTTGGGACACAACTCGCAAGCTCGTTGTGCCCCGAGCCGTCGGTGCAGATCAACCAAATGACACTAGCCTTCAACATTTTGGATTTATTTGGATGGTTATAGAGATACTAATTATCGTTGTTTTTAAACTAAACCGCCTCCTAATATCATGAAAAATGTAAACACAAAAAAATCATATGGAATTTATATAGGAAATATTACAAAAATTTTAACCGGCTTTAATAATTACTTTTGTAAATCAAATCAACCTAAACTTAAAACCAATTGATGGGTGGTAGTTAGCATTGCTTTTAAATAAAACAGTGTTTAGATATCATGAAAGATGTAATTTATAGAATCATAAATGTAAATGCAAAAAATCATTATGGAATTAATATAGAAATTTTTATAAAATTTGTAACTGATCCAAATAATTACTTGTGTTAGTCAAGTTAACTCCAGCTCAATACCATTATATAGGCACTACTTTACATTGCTTTCAGGTAAAACTGAGTTTCTAAATTTTGAACGATGTAAATTATAGAATCAAAAATGTAAACACAAAAAATCATATAATAACACACGTGGTGCACGTGCTTAGCTAGGTGGGATGGAAGTGATGTTTATTTACAAAGATGCACGTGCCGTTCTCTCGCCGCGGCACCCGTTCACCGATGATGTTACACGTCGTGTTTACCCCAGCGGCATCACCTGCCGCTACTCCTCCCTCTCAAGATCCGAGGACGACCACGGCCTCGGAACTCATCAAGTGGTTTGTTGGAGGTCACCGGTTTCAGGTGGTTCAGGTGGACCTCCTTTTTCTTCCCGTGACGATCCTCCAGTTCTGCTTTCGGCCACTTCACTTGGACCACTCGGTACGGGCCTTTCCACTTGGCATTCAACTTCTTGGACTTCCCCAGTCCCTGCTCCTGGACGTGCCAAGCTACGAGGTCGCCCCTCTTCACCTCAGCTCTTCTTCTTCCCCGAGCCTCGTAGTTCCTCTTCATCCTCCGCTGTTCTATCCTCGTGTTCCTGCTAGCAGTGATTCTGTTGGTCACTGCATCAAATGGCCTTCTGTTCAGCCCATGTTCTGCGTCCAGCGATGTTCTGCTTTCTCGGCCATACATCAGCGAGTACGGAGTTACTCCTGTTGTCAGATGTTTCCTTTTGTTGTAAGCCATCACGCACGGCAACAGCTGTCGACTCCACTCTTTTTGATCCGCACAAGTTGTTCTCAGCATCGTCTCTATTGAGCGGATGGCTCGTTCTGCCAGACCATTGCCTTGGTGGTGATAGGCAGAAGCGATGTGGTGCTCGACTGTCTGTTGCCGACAAAACTCCTTGAATTCTCGACAGTCAAACTGCGTGCCTCCGTCGGTGGTGATTGACTTCGGCGTTCCGAATCGGAGAAAAAGCTCGCTCAGCCATTTGATGATTGTCGCTGCTCTGGTGTCTGGCAAAGCGCTTGCCTCCAGCCATTTGCTGTACGAGTCCTGGAGGACCGCCATGTGCGTCTGTCCGTAAGACTCTGTCAGCGGCCCGCAAAGGTCGAGGTGCAACCTTTCGAAGACTTCTTCGCTTTCCAGCGCAATCATCTCCTCTCTGAATGGCTCATCATCGTCCTTGCGCATTTGGCAACTGTCGCACTGTCTGATGTGTTGCTTCAGTTGTTGCTTCCAGTGTGGCCAAAAGAACCGTTCTCGGATAGCTTCGGCTGACTTGAAGAATCCGAGATGGCCTTCTTCATCATGCACCGTTCTCAGGATCTTCGTCTTCTCCTCCGCGTCGTCGATGCACAGTCTCTCCGTTGTGCCCTCGACGAGGAAAACTTTGTCATCCTTTCGAATGAATCTTTTCGGATCACACTGCATCAGAGTCGCCAGAGTGTCGGATGGTCTGACTCTGATAAGCCCGACGACTATCCTGCTCAGTGCGTCCGCCAGAACGTTGTCCTCTCCTTTGACGTATTCGATGCCTTCTATGTCGAATTCCATTAGTCTCAAAGCCATTCTCCCCAACTTCGAAGGCAGATCAACTTTTGTCTTCAACCACTGCAGCGGTCTGTGGTCTGTCTCAATCTTAAAGCGTCTGCCGATGAGAAGATGCTCCCATTTCTCCAGAGCCCACAGTATGGCAGTCGCTTCCCGCTCGATGGTAGAGTACCGCTTCTCGGTCTCGTTGAACGTCCTGGACATAAAATCGATGATCCTTCTTTGCCCTTCAATCTCCTGCAGAAGCACTGCTCCTGTCGCTATGTTCGATGCGTCTGAAGCTACGATGAAGGGGTAGTTCAGGTTTGGTAGGCAGGTAGTCGGCTCAGCTGCTAGCTTCTTCTTCAGCTCCTCAAAGTGCTGCCCGCATTCCTCGGTCCACACCAACTTCTTCTTGTTACACGCCTCAAACAATGGCCGTGCTAACAAAGCAAAGTCGGGGATCAAATCCCGAAAGAAGTTGGCTAGTCCGAGGAAGCTTCTCAGTGCTTTTGTCGTCTCTGGCACTGGATAGCCGGCGATGATCTTAGCCGTGCTTTCTTTTGGCGATCGTCTTCCCTCTCGAATCCTAAAACCGAGGAACTCGACTTCTTCAACTCCAAAAACGCATTTTTCGGAGTTGAGAGTCAGCCCTGCTTGCCTGACTCTCGTCAGCACCTCTCTCAGGTCCTCGGTGTGCTTGTCGACGTTTTCGGAGAAGATCAGCACGTCATCTAGGTAGATGCAGACGTAGCTCAGGTCTCCGAGGATCTTCTGCATTAGCCTTTGGAATGTCTGCGGAGCGTTGCAGGCTCCGAAAGGCATTCTTCTGAACTGGTACAGTTTCCCGTTCACTGCAAACGCTGTCTTCTTCCGATCTTCCTTTTTGAGCATCACCTGGTATCAGTGAGAGCACGAAATCTTCTCTACGCCATCCATAATGGATAGATGGCGCTACGGACAAATCACACTCGCAGCAGTAAAGAGAAATGCCCTGACTTTTCTGTAGCAATTTCATTGCTAGAATTTTGATCAGTTAAAGTTAGTTCGACGACCAGGTTTTTGTTATTTTAAGTCCTGAAAAAGAAAGACAGCATTCTGGTTAGAAAATCTTTATGTAAACTCTAAAGTTTTGATATCGCCTCCAAACTTGGCCCCAAGCAGAGAATTAGAAAGTGAAAGAAACAAATGGTAGTCGCTTGGGGCCGAGTCTGTACTAAAAGGCGGATGAGGAAGGCGACGATTTGTGAAGAAGTTAGCGAAGTATCAGTGTGGGAGTTGATTCTATTGCCTACTGATTTTCACCTTATCACCTCCAGTGCTTCACAACACAGCAACACCACTAAAAGATTCTTATTACATGCGAAAAAGTTTGCATTGTTTTCAAGCACTTCTTCACCGTTGACTGCTTGTTGTCTTTTTTTATCTTAACCCAAACAAACCAAAATGCTGTCTTTCTTTTTCAGGACTTGGAATAACAAAAACCTGCTCTTTAAACTAACTTTAACTGACCATAGTTCTTGCAGTGCAAATGCTACAGAAGAGTTAGGGCATTTCTTTTTGCTGCTACGAGTGTGATTTGTCCGTAGCGCCATCTATCCATTATGGATGGCGTAGAGAAGATTTCGTGCTTTTACTGATAGTATCCGCGCTTTAAATCGATTCGCGAGAAAATCTTAGCTCTCGCGATTCGCTCAAGGTGTTCGTCGTGGCGCGGCATCGGGAATTTGTCTTTCAGGGTGACGTCGTTCAATGCCCTCAGATCGCATGTCATCCGCATTGAACCGTCTGGTTTCCTCACGATGACCAGAGGAAATAACCAGTCGCTCTCTGCTTCCTCGATGACGTCCATCTGCAGCAACTCCTGGACGTGGCGGCCGACTGCTTCGACATGGTGCGCTGGGATTCGTCGGCCTCTGATGGCAATCGGTCGGCTGTCGCCCGTGTCGATGCTGTGCTCTACCAGGTCTGTTCTTCCTAGACCGGTAAGCAAGTCGCTGTACTCCTCGCGGACAAGTCTGCAGAGTCTTTCTGTAGTCGTCTCAGTGATCTTGTTCAAGGTCAGTTTCCCATTGGCCATGTCGATGACTGCCTTGTGTTCCTTCAGTAGGTCAGCCCCGACAATTGGCTCGATGTCGGCAAAGTATGCTGAGTGCTGCAGCCGCTTGCCTGCTACCGTCAGCGTCACTTCGGCTGGCCCATGAGCAGTCATTTGGCTCTGGCCGTCTGCCATCGTCAGATTGGTGGAGGGCGTCTTTGACGGAGCAGTCTTCAGTGGCAAGATCGTTGCATCAGATCTTGTGTCCACAATTGCCTCAAACTGCTGTCTGCCCACAACAACCTCACATCTGGGCTTCATCTCGCGCCAGACTGAGCCGATTCTCCTCAATCTCTCACCAACACCTCTGTTTATTTTCATCTGTTTATTAGTGCAGAACTTAGGTGTGTGTCCTTTCTTGTCACATCTAGTGCAAATGTTGTTTTTCAGCTTCAGACAGTGCGCCACTAGGTGGTCGCCTTCTCGGCAAAAGAAGCGCTTCCCCTCTCTGGCTTCCGCTGATCGTTCGCCCGAGAGTCGTCCTCTTCCTTGCTGACCGCTTCTGAACTGCTGCTGCTGGTGGTGGTGGTTCCCGCTGGCCAACTCATCGGAGAGCATCAGGTCAGCCTTCTTTGCGAGGATCTTCTCCACATTCTCCAGCTCTCGCTTGCCGTCGGTCTTCTCCATCAGGTAGGTCCTGATCTCTCGCGGCAGGCGCCGTACAGCATATCAAACAGATCTCTTTCGAGACTGTCCTCGAAGTCGGTTTGCTGAATGACGGCGTAGAGCTCGCCGGTCACCTCCTTCAGTTTCCGAATGCCGGCCGCGTCAAACTCATTCTGAATGCGGGTGCTCTTCATTTTCTCATTCATCAGACTGCGGACTGCAGCCTCCGAAGTGTATTTCTCTTGCAGGTGGACCTTCACTTCGTTGACTGTGTCCAACAATGCGATGCTGTTAGCGTCACTTGGGTGCACCGCCGCTCGGAGGGCTCGCAATTTCGCTGCGTCATCGATGTCCAGCTCCAGAATTGACTCTTCCGCACGTTTCCAGAACCCAAAGAATGAGCTGGTCGTGCCGTCGTGCTCGAGGACTTTTTCCTTGGGTAGAGCCCGCTGTTGACTGCTGTTGTTGTTGTTGTTTGCCTTCGCCAGCCGCAGGTTGCCGATGGCCATTCTGAAACGGTCGATTGCCTCCATGTAGCTCTCCTCGACGCTTGCCGTCAGCTCGTTCTCCTTGAAACCGTCGATCTTCTCCTGGAACTTCTCCACCAGGTCCTGCACATAGTCGTCCGCCAGGCCCTTCTTCAGCAGCTCCTCGATGGTCTTGCCCAGACGGGCGACTGCCTTGCTGCGTCTTTCCGCGTCGGTCATGTTCGGATAGTGCTCGGATGATGTTCGGATGGTGTTCCGATGGTCGGATTTGGGTTAGAGTTCGAATTCATCACCAATAACACACGTGGTGCCGTACTTAGCTAGTGGATGGAAGTGATGTTTATTTACAATGCACGTGCCGTTCTCTCGCCGCGGCACCCGTTCACAGATGATGTTACGTACAGCCACACACACGGCTACCGACGTTACTGTAGTTGTTTAGACAAAAGAACTGATTCTAACCAATGAGACTTTTGAATAGTTGCTTGCGCGCATTAACATTTATTGTCTTTACTAATCGAGTACTGATCAAGAATCTGAAATCAGAAAACATATTCATTGAGGATTTTGAATAATTGGGTTTAATTTTTGGAAAATAGTCCAAAAAGGCAACTTTTAAATATTTTTAACAGTTAAAAACTTGATATTTTCAATTTCTTGGTCAATCACAGCTTAACACTTTCATTAACCTAAATCTGAATTTGAAATTTTTTAGTCAATTGGTTCTATTTTAAACTGCTGGTCAAAAATCTTGCGTAGATGCAAGCTCTTCTACTGGCTCGTATGGCTCAGCAGCACGAATGCCAGGAGCTACAGCTTTTAATCTATTTAAGTTCTTTGAAAGCACAATGACCAATGATTTAAACTCATTAGATTTGTTATCAACCAAGTGATCCAAAATAATTTTAAAAATGTCAAGTTTTTAACCTGTTAAAAAATATTTAAAAAATGCCTTTTTTGACTATTTTAAAAGATTTAAAACCCGATTATCTCAAAATACCTACAATGAAATTTTTTTTTGATTACAGATTCTTGTTCAGCGTACTCGAATTAGTAAAAGACAACTAAATTTTCCATGCGCGCACGCCCATCTCTTATGGTGTAACTGACAAAACAAAGATTTTTTTGATCTAAAGGCTTTATTAAAACAAAAACAAAAAACAATGTGGAAAATTGAACAACAGTGAAGAGAATCAAAGCGAAAGCGCCAAAACTGAGTTTTTAATGATCTTCAGGTAAACTTGATATGAAAAGTATGGTAATAGTTTTTTTGGCACAAGTTTTTGTTATTTGTCACTTTTATTATATTAAAGACCAAAACTTAGCGATTTCCTAATTTTGCATTACCAGCATTAAAATTTGTAGAAATGCATTTTTAGAAAATCAAACTATCAAATGCTGTCGTGACATATGTTTTTTGAGGCCAACTACATGCTGCTTTTATTTTAAATAGGTGTGCCACTATTTTAAAGCAAAAATCAGTTTTAACTAAAGTTTTAATACAAACACAAACTTTAAAACTTAAAACTTAAAACAATGTATTACTATAACAACTAATTTGATTATTGCAAAAATGCAATATTGAAAGATAGGTTTTTTATGTATTTGCTAATCACCTTTAAAGATACTTTGTTAACAAAGTGATGAAGACCAAAAGTGTATCTGAAAATAGTATTTTTAAAAATCAAACATAAAATTGTGTTTTTACTTCTGATCTAGTAATCATGTCATCAATAATAAAACACTTTACACTGTACATTTGGAAATTCAAAATTTTTTCAAAGTTTAGTATAAGATAACAATAATAACTTTTAACAACTTTTTACCATCATTCACCTGCTTTACAGTACCTTTTAACAAGATTGGAAGTTTTACTTATGTTGCACTTAAAGGCTTGATGAAACAAAACGGGAGTTCTTTCACTTTCTTTCACGATGTGAAGTGACCTTTAAATCAATGACATATTTGTGAATTTTTGTTAATGAAGATAAACATAAACGGTTTTAAGTAATTTAACTATTTATAAATAAAAAATAAACACTAAAATTTTTAAATTTTTTAGAATTGAAGGAGCTCTCAAAAACAGTTTTGCACTTAGAAAAAGTTTGTTTTTAAACAAAATAGTCAAAAACTTTTGAATTGGTTAAAGAAAAAAAAGAATTTAAATTAACTGTAAAGTAATTAATTTTTTTAAATTAATTTGTACTAATAATGTAATAAAATATTTCAAATTATATTTTATAGTTTAAAAAAATGGCAGGTTATAACCAATAATATCACAAAAAAATTAATTATAAAGATAGCTCTACCACGCAAGCTCAAGTAAATTTACTACTTAAAACTGAATATTTAGGAAAAATAAAAAAATTTTCAACAAAATGCAAACAAAAAAAGAAAAACGAACCATCAGAATCTTTTACATTTTCTTCAAACAATGAAAAAAAATCAAATTTTTGTATGGATGTTTGGTTAAATGGACGAACAAGTAGTATTGAAAAATACATATCGGTGGCGTTAAAATCATTAAATATTGAAAGGGATTTTGAGCACGCTCATTCAAAAATATCTATAGTTTCTAACAAAAAAGAAAAAAACTCAAAAAGTAAGTTTTTTATTTTTTATTAAAATAGTGACAACAAATTCACATAAGCAATGTCTTTAAAATTTTCACATATTCAAAAATTGTTAAGTAGCGCATCATTAGAAAGGTAAAGTTGCTCTGATTACTAATACAGGCAAAACTCACACTGCCAATAAAAACTGTACTGCGGTGTTTTTTGACAGATGCGAACGTGCTGCAAAAACGCTCACTGTTATGCATGGTAGCTGTCTGCGTTGACAGTTTCTGGCGTTTTGACAGTGTGAGTTTTGCCTGTATGTAAATGTCTAAATGGAACCCCGCTTCTGCTGCTGCTTTCGCCTTGCTAACGGAATAAAACTGCAGTGCTGTCGCTTAACAGCATATTTTGATCAACTTTGGACCCGGTTTTCTTGGGAACCGTTCTGATCCATTTAGATATTTTCATATTGAACAGCAAATTTAACTTTCTAACGATGTGCTACTCAAAAATTGTGAGTATGTAAAATTTTGGACAATTTGTATTTTTAGCCCTTAACAAAGCTAATTAACATTTTAAAATTTTTTATCATTATTTGTGTTTGTTTTCAAAAATAACATACTTCTTTAGATGTATAGATTTATACAAATTGAACAAGTTAAACAGTACAATCTTATTGCAAACGACACTTTAAAATAAAATGTTGAGTAATAGCAACCGTTGATTTAAAGAGTGATCACAAATCTTCATAACATCTCCCCAAATACCACACACTCAATGTTATGAGTCGCACATTTTGGAAGCTAAATGGCCTGATACTAAATGTGAATATCTAAGTTGAGCCGGACGGTTCTGAGAAAATCGGTCCAACTGTACCTTGACTGTGCTTCACCTGAACTGTAATGCCATCTAGCGGAACTTTTTTTCTCTTTGTTTCGCTAGATGGCATTACAGTCAGGTAAAGCACAGCCAAAGGTACAGTTTGGACCGATTTCTCAGAACGTTCGGCTCAACTAGATATTACAATTAGTAATAGGCATTTTTAGTTTCAAAGATGTGCGACTCATAACATTTGAGTGTGGGGTATTTGGGGAAATTGTTTCACTCTTTTTTTAATTAAAAACTGCATTATCATTTCAGCTTGAACGTTACACTGATTGGTACACAAACCAATGAATGCAACTATTATGATGATAGTTTATACACAAAAAAACTTGCTATAAATGTTATAAATTTTAAAACTAAAGATGTTAATATTTTTTCCGGAAGAGTTTAAAACTCAGTTTAGCATGAACAGTTTGGTGTTTCAATAACAACAACCTTCTCACCAAAAAATTAAAAATTAAAATAAATATGTAAAAAAAATACAAGTGTGAGGTGCTTCGCGTACGCTCTCTAATTTTCCAATTTTTAAGCATGACTGGTGTCATTTGGTTGATCGGCATCGTCCGACGGCTTGGGACACAACTCGCAAGCTCGTTGTGCCCTAAGCCGTCGGTGCCGATCAACCAAATGACACTTGCCTTCAACATTTGGGGTTTACCTGGTTGGTTCATTTTGTGAAATTATTGTAAAAAGTTCTGTTTAATGACATTTGAAAAATTTATTATAAAAAATATTTTTAGTAGTTTAGTCAACTCAAATTTAACATCAATGGATAGGTGTTAGTTAGCGTTTCATTTAAATAAAACTGCGGCTTGATATCATAAAAAATGTAATTTATAGAACCATGAATGTAAAAGCAAAAAATCATATAGAACTTAAAATAGGATTTTCACAAAAATTATAATCCTCCTATCCCTAAAAAAATGATTTTCTCTCTCTCTCCCTCTGCACTGACTTTTTTTGCTCTACAAATTACACCGTTAAAGATATTGAAATGCGGTTTTTACCAGTATAACGAGATAAATGGCATCTTTCTAATGATACTAAATTCGAGTTAATCAGATAACCGGAAGTATTTAAAATGGCGGATTATCTGTTTCCGGCAATCTTTGAAAATGACTTTTAAATAGAACTACTAGGTTTAGAAGAATGGGGTTTTAAGTGGAATGATTAGATAAATAGCCGACACAATGTGGCTATCTCAGAATTTCAAAAAAGTAACCGGAAGTACCTGATTGGAGTTTCATCACTTTTTTGATTAGCTTTTTTAAATACAAAACGAGTTTCAATCTCATTTCTGATTACACCATTAGATTCCTGGCCCCTCAATTAGTCTAGGTCTATGTTGGTTTGCCCCTAAACCCTATGGTTGACTAGAAAATCTAAAAAGTTTGGATCGGTGTAATTTGCATTGGCAGCGGCGCGCGCCAAACGCAGCCACAGTTTTGCCCCTGACTGTATGACTGTCACAACGGCAAAGCAGCTGCCGCTGCTTTTGCTCTTGACTGTGCTTACGTGTGCTGGCTCGATATCACTGATATCATATCAGCAGCCGCTGAGCTCTTACTCTCGCATTGTTGTATCACACATGCGCATAGCGTGTGTTTCTGTTTAACCATCTAAAGCTCAGATTCTGAGCTTTGTTCTTTCACAGCAAGACTCCAGTAAGTTAATCACTAGACCCTAGCGGTGCACGGCTAAATACCGCGAGGTCTAACGTGGTTTGGCCACTGCCAACGTCCGTCGACGAGGGTCCTGCGAGCGCAGCGAGCAGGGCCCGAGGAGACGGGCGTTGGCAGTGGCCAAACCACGTTAGAGATTGACGGTTAAGTATTTGCAGGATCTTAGCAGTGCACGGCTAAAGGCGGCGAGGTCTGGCACCACTTGGGCACATTAAACTTCCGCTGCCTTGGGTTTTGCGAGCGGAGCGAGCAAGACCAAGACGGCGTGTTTAATTGACCCTAGCGGTGCGGTGATACCGCGGTCAAAGTTAAGAGTTGCTAGCATGCCACGTCGTAAACCAGCGAGTTTGGGCCAAGTGGCGTTGGGTGGCAACGTTGATCGGTTGAAGTATTCAGATTTGTCATTGTTAAAGTGGATGTCTGCACCATGGCACAGTTAACTTCGTCTCTCAGCAGGCAACCAAGGCGGCGAGGTTGGCACCAATTGGACTGCCTGTAAACTTCCGCTGCTCGGTCTGCGAGCGGAGCGGCAGGGCCGAGCGGTCGGAGTTTACAGCAGCATAGACATGTGTGTGTGGCCCCAGTAAGTGATCAATGTCTAGCAGTGCACGGCTAAAACCGCGAGGTCAGTGGCGACCACTGGCAACGCGTCTCCTCTTCGGGTCCTGCGAGCGCAGCGAGCAGGACCCGAGGAGACGGCGTTGACAGTGGTCAAGCCACGTTAGAGATTGACGGTTAAGTGTTTACAGGATCCTAGCAGTGCACGGCTAAAACCTGCGAGTTATGGTCAAACTGAGTCGGGTAAATTGCCAATTGAGTTACCAGGAGATGTGTCCTTATGTTTACAACTAATGTGCTTGCTCATCACAGTGACAGCTATGCATTTCTTAGCTGTGCACGGCACAAAACGGCAAAATCTGGCACCTTTTGACCATTTTAAATTTTTGTTGCCTCGGGTTTCGCGAGCGAAACGAGCCTGTAAACCGATCTCATTATTCTTTAGACCTACAAACACTTTTTCACTCAGAAGTACGCCGTCAAATTGACCTTTGACATCAATTCTGCCTTCAACAACGATAACAGAAGCAGCAACAACAATAGTTTTGTTTCTTTACACTTTCAGTCATCCCTAGCAACAACGACAACATCGACTTTTGCTGTTATTCAGCAGCATATGACACTAGCCAGTCCGACTGCTTAACAATAAGAGTAGCAGCAGCAATTTTAGCACTATCAGATCTCAAGCTTTTACTTTTATTTGCTGCTGGTGAGAAGCAGTTTTCTCATTCTGACAGTCGTGGTCTGCTGGTCGGCGATGGCACTTCAGGACCTAAGGCTTCTTCGGGGCCTCCTCTGTGAAGTTGCCCAGCACTTCAAATAAAGAGGCGGTTTCTGACGCGGGTGGTTTAGGATCGCCAGAGTTAGAAAGTGTTGCTGGTGCAGCAACGACGGCGGCAGCTCTCAACAAGAACGCCATTAACGCCATCGCCGGTTTTATCAAAAACGTCAGCAGTGCTCATAACTCACACTAGGTGACCACCATTCGAATGCAGTGGTGATGGTAACCTCCACTTCCACCGCCGCTGACAACAACCTCTCTGACGTGGCCAAAACCGACGGCACAGTCGGTTCGACTACCACCACCACCTTTTCCTCTTTTTTCGCTCAACCCAAGCATACCAGCCAACACCTGAAGTCAACAGCAAATATCACTGTCTTTTGCAAACTCCGATTTTAGCTACAATGGACAGCTGCCACTGCAGCAGCATCATAGTCAACAACATCAAACAGTAACTCTGTTTCAGTCGTCCGAGTGAACAGTCGTCAATTGGCAAAAAACTTTGCGAATGTTCCAGGAGCATTACCAAATGCATCACTACTACCAAACTTTTCA
>JAMZRA010000006.1:0-180868 GCA_024499935.1 Tyrophagus putrescentiae | reverse complement strand
CCCCCTTCGGAAAATTTCTCATTAGTGACCCTGCCCCTGGGGGCCCCGGAGGCGTAACAACAATGACCGTGTGGGGGGGTCCCCTTTTCTGGTTTTGGAAAAACCCCCATTTCGGCCCCTTTTGCCAAACAAAAAAAGTCGGTCCCCAAATTTTTAGTGGTCGTTAAAATTTTTACTCATTGTAGTTTTTTCCCCGGGGGGCCCCCCATGCCGGGGTCCAGCTTGGCACCGCGGTAGTCGTGGGGGGAAAGGGAAGGGGGGCCCGCTTTAAGGAACGAAAAAAGGCAGGCGGTTGCGACCCTTTTTGGGGCCCCGTGATTTTTCCGAAAACCCCCCAAAAGGTGAAGTTTAAAAAAAGGGCCCTGGGAGTTTTTAGGGTGATTAATGAAAAAAGGGGTAAAAGGGGTACAAGGGGAGGTGTGGAAGGAAAATTAAAATTTGAACACGATAAAAATGGTGAAAACTAGAGTTTAAAAAATGACCCGAAATTTGGGGTGGACGAGGTTTTGGGAAGTTTAAAACATTTTTTGTTTGCTGGGAAAAAATGATTTTGCTTTTAATTCTTCCTTTGAAGTACTAACTTTTGGGGGGAAAAAATTTTAGATCTTTTAAATGATAAAAGGGGAAAAAAGTTAAAAATGGCACAAAAGTAAAAACACATTGAAATTTTGGGCCCTTTTAAAAGCTAAAAAAAAGGGCCCCCAAATATTTTTGCCCCAAAAAGACTAAAAATTAAAAAATTCCCCATTTCTTTTTTAGTTTTGGGCGGTTTATGGGGTTTTATCGGTCTAGGGTTTGGGGGTTGAACTTGAAAATCATCTGGGCAACTGAATGATGCTTCAAGTGTGGGGGAAAAATTAAAAAAAAGGCTGATCTTGGGAAAAAACCTGAATTGAAAAAATAAAACCCTTTGTTTTTTTTGATCAATTTGTCTTTGCCCCGTCACTCTCCCCCTTCTTTTTTTTTTTTCATCAGGCGTACCTTCGGGCATAAAGGGGGTATAGCGTTCGTCGTTTTCACCCCCCTTCCCTTTTTTCCCCCTTTTTGTTTTTTTGCCTAAAAAAAAAATACCCACACAAAATAATAAATCTTTGTAGAAAAAAACAGATAGGCATCGCCTAAAAAGCCCCAAGTGGGAAAATTTAAAGCTGAAAAGGGAGGTAAAGGGGAATTTTAGATGCGGTGACGCCGGTGGGAATGGCTGTTGATGCAAAAGGGGGAACCGGTTTTCCCAAAAATTCAGCGAAGAGAAAGAGAGATGTAAAGGAGGAGAGAAAGTGTAGTGCAAAACTAAATGTTTATAAATTAAAAAGGGGGGGAACACTGGGAAAAGAAAAAAGGGGGAAACATAGATGAGTGCATTGGGGGGACATGAGCGCACGTAAACTTGAAATTTTAAACTGTCAAACTTTTTTGACTTTCTTCTCGGGGCCCCCCCCGATCAGTTTTCATGTGGTAGTGCAAACAAAAAAAGAAAAAAATATTTTTAAAACCCGCCCAAAAAAAAAAAAAACAACAAAAATAGCCCCCCCCCAATTAGGCAGCGAAATTTTTCCCAAAAAACCAAATTTTTTTTGGGTTTTGGGAAAAAAAAATCGGGGAGCAAACTTAAGATCTTTTTTTTGGGGAAGATTGAAATTACCCAAATTTTATTGTGAGATTTTTTTAACGTTTTTAAATTTTTAAACTTCATTTTTAAAAACCCCTTATTTTTGTTTTTTCATTTTTTACAATTTACATAAAAATTTGGGTTTTTTTTTAAAGTTTGTTTGTTGTGTTTTTCTTTTAAAAACCCGCTATTTTTTTGGGTTTAAAGGGTTAGTTTCCCGGGTTTACCTCTTTACTTTTTTTTGGAGAAAAAAAAGCTAAATTAAAACTTGTTTTTTTTTTTTCACTTTGTTCCTGAAATGCCATTTTTTTTTATCATTTTTTTTTTAAAAGACAAAAAATAAAACTGGGTTTGAAATGATTTTGGGAGAAGGTTTTTGAGTGAGTTTATATTGGGAAAAAAAAACCAAAAGAAAGACAAAAAAAAAGCTGAAATGGTGGGAAGCCCCCGCAAATTTTTTTTCGTCAAACAACAAAAAAAAAAAGCTTTAAAAGCGTTTTATCCCTTTTTTTTTTTTTTTGCCAAAATAACTCCCCTTATTTCTTTTTGGCAAGTATAACCCCCCATTATTTCATTCCCAAATTTTTTAATCTGTCAAACTAAACTCTATTTTTTTTTCCCTGGGTTTTTTAAACTGAAAGGGGACGACTACAAGTTTTTGGGGGTCGGTTTTGCTTTGCTTCTGCGGAAATTTAAAAATCTAAATGTAAAATTTTGGTTTTTTTTAAACATTGTACCGTGGTGCTACCCCAAATGCTGATTTTAAATTTAACGCCGCTGTTGTGAGTTTTTCTGAAATCGACCCTTTTTTTTTTTTTCCTCCCCAAAAATTGTTTTTTTTTTCCTGTCGAAAGTTCTTTGATCCCTTCTTGTTTTTTTATTTAAATGGGTTTAAAATTTCCAAGGGAAAAAACACAGCTTTTTTTCTAAAGCCCGTAAGTAGGCGTCTTTAAGGGGGGGGGCGGGGAAGGTGTTTGGTTTTTGGGCTGCGGGAAAACCGTTTGACATACCCCCCTTTCACCCCCCTTCAGATTTCATAGGGGGCGTGGGCCCGGGGGAAAATTTGACGGTTTTGTCCCCCGGGGCGGGGCCCCTTTTCCCGTGCGCTGAATTTTTCTGTAGAACTTTTGAAAACCTAAAATTTTTTCGGGGAAAAAGATTTCCCCGATTAAAAAATGTCACTCTAAGTAGCAGTAAAATAAAATTAAATTTAAAAATTTTTTTTTGAACAGTGCAGTGCCGCCCCGCGAACCCCCTGCCAGAGATTTAGCGATTAAAAAAGGTTTCCTTTAAGTAAAAAGCAAATTCGTGTGTGGTAGCTTTCCCTTTAAAAAATTTTCCGTCTGCCTTTAAAAAAAAATTTTTAAAATTTTTTTTAAAATTGACGATTTAAAAAAAATTATTTTTTTTGGGGGGCCTTACAAAAAAATTTTTCCTCTGCGACCACAAAGTCATCCCCCGTTTGGGGGGCCCCTTCAGCTCGCCCCCCCGGTCTCCGTTGCCTGTCGCCGATAAACCCGTCTGGAAAAGAAAACAAAAGACGCCGCAAGCGGGGCCCGCCCCTTTTTTCCACCAAAAGGTGGGGGCCCCCTTTGGGGCTCCCCCGGTAGGATCACCGTCCGTATCTCCCAAAAAGAGTGATCCCTTCCCTTTTCGGAACATCTTCTTTTTTTTGACCAACAGGAAAAAACGGAGAATAAATTTTTGGGGTTTACGTACAGCGAAAGACATGCCCCTTTTTCTGGGTAAAAAGCCTCATCGCCCGCAGTCACTCGAATCGGGGGATAGTAGAGAAAAATTTTTTTGGCAGGCGGGGTTTAAAACCCAAAAAGGTTAGCAAAGTGAACATTGTAAAAAAGTAAAACCCAAAAAAAAAAAAAAAAATACAAAAAATAGAGCCAAAAAAATTGTTTTTTAAAAGGTTTCTTGGAAAAAAACCCCTGAAAATTTTGAAGTTGAAGAAGCTGTTGAAAGTCAAAGGAGTGAAAATGGGAATTTTAAAATTTTGGGGCCCATTTAATTTTGGGGGCCAATGTGTTGCTTAAAATTTTTTTTTGTAGACGCGGAAACTACCAAAAAATGTTAAAAAGAGTCATTTTTTGGGGGAAAAAAAAAATAAAATTTTCCCTTAAAAAATTTTTCCCCTCCCAACCTATTTTTCGCCCCCCTTTTAAGGGTTTTTTAACCCCTTTTATTTTTTTTTTTATTTTTGAAAAAGATAAAAATTTTTGTTGCAATCGATACTTTAAAGACGACGTTTTTTTAAAAGCTTTTTGGGAAAATTTTTTTTTGTTCGTAAAAGGGGATTGCCGTTTCCCTTTTTAAGGGGAAAAACCGGTTTTTGAGATGCTCGTAAGAAAAATGCTGGGATTAACATTTTCCCTTTAAAGGGCAAATTTTTTTTGGCTTACCAAAAAGCCTGAGGAATTGTAGTGCCCGGTACCCAAAAAAAACTGCCCAAAAAAAGGGCAGGAAACGGATCTTCATCGGGGGCGCCTCTCTCGATGAATCCGCATGACCCCGGGTTTTTTTCTGCCTTTTTGGTTTTTCGCCCCCTTTCCCCCGCCAAAAATATCACTGGCCTTGAGGTGCCTAATGGCGAGCAAACTTTTTTTTCAATAAAAAACGAGAAAACTAGACGAAAAGAGTGGCCCGATCTGTCTTTTTTAAATTTGCCCTTTTTAAAAAAATCCCATATTGATAGTTTCGAAACAAAAAAATTTTTTGGGGGATTTTTTTAAAATTTTTAAAAAAAATTTTGTTTCTTAAATTTGGGCCCTTTTTTTAAAGCACCCCAACCCCAAAAATTTTTTAACATTTTTTCCCCCCTAAAACATTCCCAAAAAAAATTTTTTTTTTTTTTTTGTGGGCTTTACTATAGTCCTTTTCCCCCCCATTATTTACTGGTTTCAAAGCGGTTTAAAATGTCCATTTGTTTCGTTTTTTAAGCCCCCCTCGTTGCTTGCGGACCCTCGTCAAAAGACGTTTAAGTGGCCCCAAAAAAACGCAAAAACCCCCGGGAAATTTTTTTTTTGTTATTTTTTTTAGTTTTTTAAAACAAAAAAAAGTTTTTTTTAAAAAATTCAAGTTAGAAAGCATTAATAAGACTTGGTTTTTCTAACCGAAAAATTAAAAATTTAACCCCCAGTTCCGATTTTTTAATTCAAAAAAGTTTTAGTACAGAAAAAAAACCCCCAAAAAAGAAAATAAAAAAAAGGGATTTTTGAAAAAATTTGTTTAAAAAAAAAATTTCACGGGTAAAAAGATTTCAGCTCAAAAAAACCCCCCAAACCCAAAAAAAAAAAAAAAGCGTAAAATTTATTTTTGAAACTTTTTAAAAAAAATTTTTTTCCGTAATAATGGAATTTCCCCCTTTTTTTTTCCCCCGTCGTTTTATGTGCGTCCCATCAAAAAACCCTCTCTAACGCAGATGTCCAAAAAAAATTTTAAACCCCCGGGGGTAGCAGTGACGCTTCAGCCACTTTCCCGCTCGATGAAGTAAGTGGAGAAAAGGGCCAATAAAGGTGAAAAAAGCGTCCCCCCTTTAAAAGGGCCCCCCGGAAAGGCCAAAATAAAAAGCATAAAATGTCTGAAATTTTCCAAATTAAAAGAAATTTTCAAACAAAAAAGGCCGAAATGGGGTGCAAAACCCCAAAACACCAAAAAATGCCCCCCGTATAAGCGTCAAAGGGGAAAAAAAAAAAACCCAAAGGGTTTGGGGGACCCTTTCGGCGAGAAGCTGAATCAAAAAAGAATTTCTTTTAAAAGTTGCATTGTAGAGTTTTCCCTTTTTTTTTTGTCCCCCATTTTTAATCTTTTTTTTAAAAAATTAGTTTTGCCAAAAAAAAAAATAGGGGCTTGGTCAACGTTCCCCAAACACAGCAGCAATACAAAACCCTGGGGAAAAAATGTACCGAGAAAAAAATTAAGAAAAAAGGGGGAAACCCAAAAAAAAAAGGGAGCTAACAAAAAAAAAGGTGAAGAAGTAAAAGGAAACTTTTAAAGGAAATTAAAAAAACAGAAAAAGGAAACCGGGAAAAAAAGGGAAACCCCCAATGGTGCAAAAAAAAAAAAAACAAAAGTTTAGTAGAAAAATGAAAACCGAGAAAATTTTGGGCCAGCTGAAAAAATCGAAAAAAGCCTTTTTTTCAAGAAGGGGTTTTTTTTTTTGGAATTTAAAAAAGAAAATATTGTTTAGAAAAGGAGCTAAAATTTTTTTCCCTTTGCCTTTTTTCCCTTTTTCTGAAAAAAACCTGCCTGACAAAAACATGAAGGGGGGGTTTTTTTAAAGTAAAACGCCCATTTAAAAAAAAAGAAAAAAGCCCTAACCGGGAAAAAAATAGGTTGAAACCAAGCCTTCTCATAGCGGCCCGCCGTTTACAAAGGGCTGGGTAAGTGGGAAAGTACGGCAAAAAAAAGTGGTCCAAATTTTTGGGGGGGGAAAAATAGGAAAAACAAACAAAGAAAGGACAATTGAGGGACGTTCTTGAGGTTTAAAAGGGGAAAACCCGGGAACGGGGTAAATGCGGGGGGTAGTAGCAAAGTTTTTTTACGCCCGCGGTACGAAGGGGAAAATTTGAATATGAAAAAAAAATAAATTAAGTGATTTTTTCATCAATTTAAATATGTGGTTAAAAATTTAGTTTTTTTTAATTTTTTTAAAATTTAAAGATATTTTTAAATTAAAACTAAAAAAATTTTTTAAAAATAGGGAACTGGGTTTGGGGTTTCACCAAAAAAAAATTGAAATTTATTTCTCATTTTCACCGTAAAATAAAAAAAAAAATATGAATAAATGCTTTCAAATTAAAAACAAAATATTTTGTTTTTTTTTAAAAAAAAAAATTATGTTTAAAAAACGTTAAATTATTACATTACAGTTTTGACTTTTTAAAATATTATGCACAATTTAATGTACTTACAACAATTTTTTGTGCTGGGCTTCATTTGTTTAAACAAAATTTATGTCCCGCTTTTTAAAATTAATTTTTTTGGGAAAATTTAAAATTTGATTATGATACTTTATTCTTGTTAGCAAGAGCATAGCAGTACATAAAAACTTACCTTTCAGTAGGACAAAACTAAAAAAAGTAAATCAAAATTAAAAAAGGTAAAGGGGGCACATAAACTCAGTTTAGCAGTTTTACTCTTAAACCAAAAATTTTTTGATTTAAAATCACAATTAATTAATTAAAAAACCTAGCCAAAAAAGACTAGACAAGACCAACCTGACATAACCCAAACCCGACCTAGACCTAAACCCCGACCCCCCAAAACCCAACCCAAAACTAACAAACCTAAATCTAAACCTAGACCAAATTAAACCAGACCCAACCTAACCAGACCTAAACCCCGACAAAAGACCTAAACCTAACTAACCTAAACCTAAATCTAAACCGACCTAAACTAAAACCAGACCAAAAAAACCTGCCCAACCAACCTAAAAAACCTTGCCAATCTAAAACTAACCTAAACAAATAACCTAACCTAGACCTAGACCTACACCTACACCTAAAAACCAAAAAATTAATTTGGGCCGACCTTCAAACCCAAAGTAAAACCCGGGAACCAAAAGTCAAAACCCGCCTCGGGCTTTGCATGCCCTTCCTCCTCCCCAAGCCCTTCTCCCTTAACCAAACATACAAACCCCTTGACCAAAAAAAAATGACTTAAAACTTTGGGATCAGTTGAAAACCCCCATTTTCCGACCCCCCTTTCCCTCCTACCTCCTTTCCAAAATGCCTCTCTTTAAAAACCCCTTTGGCTTAGCAATGGGGAAAAGGGCCCCAAAACCGACGGGGAACCGACCCAAACCGACGACCGAGAATTTTTTAAAAAAAGGGTTTTTTAAATAAAAACCCCAATTTCCTAAACCCCCTTAGGGGGGGGTTTTTGGGGTGGAAATAATTCAAACCTTTAAATTTTCAATTTTTTTCCCCCTTTTTTTTTTTAAAATTTTTAAAAGAAATAACTTTTTCGCTTTTTTTTCCCTTTAAAAACTTTTTTTCCTTTTTACCCCCCCCACCCTTTTTAATAAAAGCAAACAAATTTTTCAATTTAAAAATAAAAAATTCAATTTATGGGACCAATATACGACATGTTTTTTTTCTTTTGTTTTGGTAAAACCCAAAAAACCCCAAAACTTTTTGTACCAACGCAACAAACTCCAAAATTTTTTTCGGTCCCCATGTACCGTAGACCTCGCACAATCCTAAAAAAAAAAAACCCCCAAAATTTTAAATTTTTGGTAAAAAAAAAAAAAGGGGGGGGCAGGGCCAAAAAAATGTGCCGAAAAAAAAAGGAAAAAAAGTAGGGTAAAAGGGAAAAGAATCTTTCCCCAAAAAACCCCAAATTAAATTTTTTTTGTAATTTTTTGGGAACCACTTCCAATCTGGTTTTTTTTTTCCAGAATCGCAGGAAAATCAACTAAACCCCACAAGAAATAGGTCAAATAATTTGAAAAATTTTTAAAAAAGCAAATACGTTTACATGATCAATATATTTAACACTTTTTCTGGACAAAATTAAAATGTCAAACATGTTTGACAATTTGGTCAGATATAATTGACTAAAAGCAAATTTGTTGACTTCAAAATGAGATTTAAAAGTCAAATATACTGACCAAGTCAAAGATAGTTACTCATTTTTGGACTTAGAAAATTTGGTTTTTGTGAAGTCAATATATTTGACCTTCACAGCGTCAAGAATATATTGATTTTTGGGTCAAATATATTCAACCGGAATTTTGACTTAGGAAAATTGTTTTTTAATTCTAAGAAGTTCAAATATTTTGAATCTACTTCATGAAGGCAAGTATATTTGGACTTGGAGCAAAAAATAAAAGATAATGAAACTTTGAACTCAAGAAGGAATAGATTAAAGTTATCGAGACATTAGTGATAAGAAATAGGTCAAAATTTGCTTAAATAAACACATAAAAGATTTTTGTAAAATATTTTTTGAGTTTGCTTAAAGAGGTTTTGGTGGTAAGCTTATTGAAACTTAGGCGCAGTTAGCGTAACTTGAGCAGCCATTGCGGTTTAAGAAGTTAGGTCAGGCAGTCGAGTCCAGGACCAAAAGTTGCAAAGCGTTTCTTTTCAGATTAATAGGTGTAAGAGTGAGAGCAAAGAAATGGGAGTGCGAGAAAAAGGGGGTGATTTAGAGGTTTGGAGGTCGGTTCATAAGGGGCGTGTTGATTTTGAGGGAGAATTTGCTTTTCGCCAAAGTCAAATATATTTGACCATAAGTCAAAATAGCTTGACTTTATATGTGCCGTTTTCGAGAATAAAAAGTCAAAAATCTTTGACCAAAACGGTCAAATTTTTTGAAGAGATGTACCAAGATTCAAAAATATTTGACGCGTATTCGTGTGTTAACACACTAACCACTGTGGCAAATAGACTAAAAAGGTACCATCAATGGTTTGAGGGCGGTACCACCAACTGCAACGACAAACGACCTGGTAGTACACCACTGAAATCGTGACAATTTTTTGCATAAAAAGGACATGAATCATCTGATAGCCAATTCATTGAATCTTGGCAAATAAAAAGTGCAATAAAGGATGGCGCAACAATTGCATATAAAAACCAGTTTTACATTATAAGCAGTCTTTGCTGTGCTCTCAACAGTATCATTTCCACAATCAACAGCAGTTCAGTTGTAGGCGGCATGGCAGAAAAGCCTCATCCTCTCTCTTTATCCTCCCTTTTGGCAAATTGTAAGCTTATCATTTAAATCACACTCCATTCCCCTTCATTAATCACTAGGCTCCTTCACATTCGCCGTCACCACCACCCAAACACCCTTCCTCTTCCTCGCTGTTTTACTTGAGGTGATCGAAAAAATAGGGGCGTGGATGGTCCTGACCTCCTGCCAGCCAGCATCTTCAGCAGCACTAGAACCGTCAAGCAGCCAGCACCTCCAGAACCACCACTTTGACACGGTGGTTAGTACTCTGCCCCCTCACTACCCCCTACTTCATCTAAGGAGAATACATATTGCAGATGGTTCCGATTCCGTGGCGCCTAAACGGTGGCCACCTGTCACCATCATCCTCACGCATTGCTTCACCTGTCTGGTGGGCGGTCAACGGAAATGTGGGTCGTCATCGCTAACTGGGGGCGGCGGGCACTACGAGCAGCTGCCGAAGGGGCCGTTGGATGGTGATGGAGATGGTCGTCGTGGCCAAAATTTCCGAATGGCAGCCATCATCGTCTGCCAACAGCGCGCATCGGCAAAACTGCCCCAGCCAACCACCGCCTTTCTCACCTCGCTCGCCTTGCCGACCTCCTCCCCTCACCGTTTTCATGCCCTGGAGACGCGGAGTACTGGTGGTCACTGGGACCGCCAGGGACACGTCGTCGACTGAGGCCTTTGTTGAGTAACTCAGCGCCGCCGCATCCGTCTCAGTCTGCTCGCCGTCTCTATGGAAAGGTTGTGTTTCTAGTTTTGCTTTGTCCAAATGTCTAGCTCAACAAAAGACTGATAAGCAGTTTTTTGATTTCTATTTTTTCTACTTCTGATGTACCACTGATTCCTGGTCATCGTACCCGATACGGGGCGCGCGGCTGGTGCACCGTGCAAGTTTCGCCGCGCAGTGGCCCTGTCTGGGCATGGCGGTCCTTCTCGCCGCGAGCCGCCGGCCCTGCAAACCCCCCCCAAAAGGTTACTTTTCTGCCTTTTTCTTTTTTTTTGCCCTTAAACTGTTACCTGTTCCATCTCATATAACAAACCTCCATTTTTTTTATCCCCCCCCCGATTGACCACTATTCAGGCAACCTTCCATGACGTACTTCAACGAGGAGCGCTCGTCACCGCCTACCACTGCTTTGAGGCGAACGGGCCAGGGGGCGGTTTTTCTTGCCCTCTACGAGTTGCTGTGCTGCTCATATTGCCAGCCCTCCCCCCTCATGACCTACTGCTACCTTGCGTGTCGTCAGGACCGCTGTTTGCCTCCAGGGCGAACGCTGGCCAGCGGCATTCTCGGGCGCAGGGCATCCTTCCGAAAGGCATCTGAAAAGGCCTCCAAAACGGACGGAGAAAAGAAAGAAGAAGAGGAAAACGAAAAAAAGAAGCGGACACCACAAATTCTTCCAATCCTTCTCTGGTGACGCTCACTTGGCTGGCTTCGTGCTACAGAGATCCGACGCTGCTCAAAAAAAGTTTATTCGGCCAATGGTCAGGACGGAAGGTTTCACCAGGAGCATTTCCGCCATTGACCACCTTCAAGAAACAGGAGCGCAGCAACAAAAGCAATGCTGGGGAAACCCGCCAAAAGCCAGAACTTTGGAAATCATAAACCAGACGCGAAAAAAAATTTTGGGGTTTTTTTTTGTGGCAAGGGATCACCGGCATTGTTTTTTTAAATTTAATTTATATTTTTTTTTTTATTTATTTTTTCTTGAAATGCTGTCAGCGTATACCTGTTGTTTAAATGCTTTGTTTTATTGTCTTTTTTTACCTTGCTGGGGCCGAGTAATTTTTATGTAAGGGGGAAAAAGGGGGGGCTTTTAGTGTCGTTTTAAACCAATCTTTTTCGGTACATTTTCGAATGTTGTAATTTCCTTACAGGTGGGTGAAATCGACGGGCATCGTCTCTTTCAGCAGTTGACCCACAACGCCCGAGTTTGGGTTTTACCTGTCTCCTTTATTCATAGCGCCGCAACCCTTCATTTACTCATGTGTTTGCCAACTTTCGATGAACGGTAATATGGTGAAATTTTCCGGCTAATTTTTTTTTTACAATGCAACCATATGGTCAATGAAAAATTGATCATTCAAAATTGCAAAAAACCCACGACTGAAAAAAGTAAAAAAAAATTTACTTTATATCTTCCCAAAAAATCAAATAAATCTATTGAGTGACAGAAAAGACTAATGCAGTGCCATAAACTTAAGTGTTTGTGTTTGTTTTAGCAATATTACCAGTTATAAACAGTTTTACTGTTTAAAAAAAAACAAAAGGGACAAATAAAAACTGGGCTCCGACCCCAAATTTGGGGGATCTTCTGAAATTCAACCTCAAAACTTGGAAAAAAAAAACCCTTTGGGTTTATTCTTCTAAATTATCAGCGTTGAAAAATTTAAACATTTTTAAAAACCCTCAGAAAATAAAAATCGAGGTTTTTTTTTGCACAATTTTATTTCTGATGGGTAAATAAAACAGATTAATTGGAATAAGCAGTTTTTTCCCACGACGCAGCAAAGCGACTTTTCTCAATTAGGTCCAGCGAGAGGTAGATACGGACAAATTCCTCGACCATCTTCTTCAGCGGTTCGCCGGTCAGCGATTCGCCGGTCGCCTTGAACTTGTTCGACAGCTCAGTCAAGTGCTTGTCTTCCTGTTGCCGCACAAAAGCGTACAAGTTGTTGGGGTTTTTGTAGACGCCTTCGTAGATGACCTGGTAGTTCATTTTGATGTCCAGATCGGAGCGGCTCCAGTTGAGCTGTCCTGAAGAGCTTTGTTTTTGCACCTCTCTTACAATGGCCAGCTCCTCCTTGACTCGGTCCTCTCGGTGGGTCATTGCCGCTGAGAGGATATTCCATTCGGTGATGCTCAGTTGACCGGTCGAATGCTCCAGGTCGTAGTTGAGGTTCCAGAGAATGCCCAGCTGGGTGATTAGCCCGTCTACTAGATGACGGTAGCCGCCCTGGATCAGGTCATTGGAGAGGGCAGTCGTCTGATCATGCAGCGTTTTTGAGCGCACCTTTAGAGCAGACAGCTCGATGGTGAAGTTGAGCTTGGGCAGGGCTGGATCAGGTACTCCTGCAAAAAAACAAAAAAGTTTTATAAAAGAGGTTTGTTGAGTTGGCGATTTACCATGAGCAACACCAAAAAATGCCACAATAACGCAAATTAAAAAAAGCTTCATTTTCAGTTTATTGATTGTTTGATTGTTTGTTAATGATTTAAAGTTTTTGTTTGTGTGTTTAGGTTACTACTTTGTGCCGCCTTTTTATACTTTTACCGATCGGACAATACGATGCAAAACGCCCAAACGTAAATGTTTGTTTGCATTAACCGTATCAGTAACAGTTATCAAACAGTTACAAATCGGACAATAAAATCAATTTTTCAATATACAAAGTAGCGTTGTTTTATTGTTGTAAAACTATCGCAGTAGTGCACTACAGTCAACGTATAGTAAACATACTTTTATAAATTAAACATAGGCATCGATGATGCAAGAACAGAACAGAAAAAGGGTCTAAAAATCACTTGTTTGTAGGAACCGGAAAAGGGGTTTGGGTATTAACTTTTAGGCAGTAGCCTCACCACCACCGTAGATAACCCCTAAAACCACCTTGAGAATGATCACTGGGCTGAGAAGGCTGACCAGCCCACCGACCCACTCGGTCAACATATCCACCCGACTTTTGTAGTAGCTGCCCTTGCCGTCTTTGGTCACTGCCCGATCGCCAAGAGCAGCCAGCTTCCGTTCCACCAGACTGGTGTTCGCCTTCTTCAGATCATAAGCGAGGCCCATTTTGGCGAAGAGGTCGATGAAGGCAGTGGCAGGGTTGAAGACGTCCAACGGTCCCAGTTCACTGGCCGAGTAGTCCCAAGGAAAGGCGTGATGGTAGTTGTGAAAACCCTCGCCCATCAGCAGGTGACGAATAGAGGCTTCGACTGGGGCAATTCGACGATCATACGGTCGCCAGCCGTACATGTGCGCCCAGCTGTTCACCAGCCAGGTTGTGTTCAGTGTGTACACATGACGAAAAATGACCACCAAGAGAATAGTCCTCCAAATGGGCTCGCCCCAGGAAGTACACGGAATGACTGTGGGAAGGAGGACCAGAAGCGAAGACCAGGGGTAGGTAGTGCCGTTTTCTGGAACCTCACCACGGATCGGCGAGCAGGTCGCTCATGTCAATGGTCTTGCCCTTGCGAATCACCTCGGGGTGCTTGTTCAGGGCAACCCAGCCTGAAAGGGGAAAAAGGTGTTATATTCAGAAAATACTCATCAAACGATTACTTACCGACATGGCTGAAAAAGAAGCCCCGATTGGCGTTGTAGGGGTCGGCATCAGAGTCGGACCATTTGTGGTGGCCCCGGTGATCTCTGCTCCACTCAAAAATGCTCGTCTGCAGGGCCATTGTGTTGAGGCACATGAGGAAGACGCGCAGACTGAAACGGGCCTTGAAGGAGCGATGCGCCCACAAGCGATGAGCTGTAATAACAAAAAAAGTGATTAGGTAATTTAAAATGCACAAAAGGGGCTTGTGATTTTGTGATCTGAAAATGCTTACCGCCCACCTGAATGCCCAGTGTGGTGGAGAAAATGGCAACCAGCGCTGTATAGAAAAGCATCCAATAGCCCACTTGGGGAAGGTATGTGAGGGAGTAGAGGGCGAGAATATGGGCTACGCTGACAAAGATGAGTTTGTACCAGACAAAGTACTGCTTGTACGGTATGGGCTTGTAGGCGGTCTCGGCGAGGCCGATGCGTTTCACCGCCTGAGCGGCCACCTCCTCAGTGATAATCCGCTCGCCGGTCTTCAGGTCTTTCTCCAGGTCATAGTCGGTGTCAAAAAGCGGCTGGTCTACTGTTTCCGTTTCCGTTGAAACAGCAGCAGCAGTTGAGGTGCCGTTTGGTGCCATTCTGGTGGTCTAGGCTGAGATTGACAAAGTTGTACAATAAAAGTGGCACTGGTTTTTTAGCTACCGTTTTTCTCGATCACCTGAAGCTGAGCTCTGAAACATCGCTACTGCTGGTCGACTTTGTGTTATATACCCTTCTTGCCGACACCTCAAATGACGGTAGTTGTGAAGCTGTACTGAAGGAAGCATCTGTTCGGCTGACATTGATCTTATTGATAAAAAAAAGTTGACCAGTGTTAGTGGTAGTATGTGTTGAAAGCACCGGCACTGTCTTCAATAGAAGGGAACTTTTTCGCTACCGCGGCGGCGACAACGGTGAACATAATTCATCTTTCTGTTGACAGGATATCACCAACGTTCATTTTCACCAAGTGCTGTTGGTGATGCTGGCTTATGTCGTGGTAGTAAGGTGCACAAAATGCATACACTATTTTCCGCTACAGATTTTTTCTTTTTTTGTTTGTTTCACTCCGCCACTGTCGGCTGGGAGAGTACCACATTTTGGTTGGAGAAGTAGTAGTAGATCACTGAGTGAATGAGTGAACATCATTTTTGATTTTTACCACTCTTTCTTCCCATTTTTCCTCTTCTTTTGTATGAAAATTGATGCGCACAGCAGAGGAAAAAGAAGGAAACAAAAGTTGCAAAATGTGTGAAAGTAGGCAAAAAGCACAAACGTCTGCGTCTTTTGTTAATGATAGAACCATCAGTGGGGTAAAATGTTTCACCAATGCGCAAAAAGTGTATTTATTAGACAAAAGTAATTCCCTCGTTTTTCAAACGTATGACTTCTTGAATAAACAGCAAGTTCTCCAATTACGCGCATTTATTGTATCTCAAGGTGATAAAAAGAGCACTAAAAAAGAAAACAAAAAAAGTTATTTAGAAAAAAGATCAAGTTTTGTTGACGCAAACACTGACGTGATTTTTTGTATAAAAAAAGTTTTTAATTTTATATTTATTTTTTGTAATTTGAGTAAATGCTCAAAAATTTTTATTTTACTTTTTAAAACTTATAATTTATTTACTTAAATTGTAAACTTCTTTTTGGTCAATGCAAGTGCAAAAAGTAAATGAGTCAGTTTAGTTTAGTTAACTGAGTAAGACTGCCCAAAACCAGCTTTGGCAAGTTCAAAATACAAAGTTCAGGCATATAGCCCTACTATACTACCTCAAAATGCTAATTATCACTCCTCAACAGTTGCGTTTGCTAAAATAACAAACAGAGTTTTTGTGCATTGAAAATATCTGTTGCAATGACGGAACCAGAAAATGTGGGCAAAAGAAAGACAAATGATTTACAACCTGTGTAAACTATTAACTTATTTATTTTTTTATATTTGTGCAGTGTGTTATCTCCATTTTACTAATTCTTTTATAATCCAGCACAAAATAGCAAATTTTAGTAGTTGGTAATGGTGATCATAGTTCTGTCTGCAATGGACTGTCTGGACCAAAGTTGCATAAAAATAGAAAAATTTTAGTGTTTGAAAAAACACAAATCAGCACAATTTCAGCAGAAAAAAATAAAAAAAATGGGTCAAAAATACTCTAAAAAGCTGATTCTGAAGGAGTTTGCCGGCGAGCTGGTGGGCACTGCGGTGATGGTGGTAAGTTAAAAGTGAAATATGTTCAACCTTTTATAACTGGAAATAAAATTCCACTTAACAGTTCTACGGCCTTTGCGGAAGTGCACTTAACGTCCTCAACGACAATGCTTCTCCCTACACCGGACCGATTGCTTTTGGCTTTGGCGTCACCTTTGCCATGCTCGTCTCGGGACAGATTTCCGGCGGCCACGTAAATCCGGCCTTCAGCCTGGCCGCCACTGTCATCGGCCAGCTGACGCCCTGGTGGCGCCTGCTCTACTACTTTGCCGCCCAGTTCACCGGCGCCTTCATTGGAAGCGGCGTCGTGTACCTCCTCTACAGGCCCTCCATCCTTGAGATGGAAGGTCGGCTGAGCAATGTGAGCACCACTTTAGAAAACAGCCATCACCTTACCCGGACGACGGCCATCTTTATCACCAATCCCTCCGCCACTACCTCACTGCCGGCGGCCATCGCCGACCAGGTGGTGATCACCATGGTCGTGGTGATGGTCGTCTTCTTCGCCGTCGACGAACGTTGCCACCGGACGCCCTTTGTCCTTCAGGCGCTGGTCGTTGGCCTGATAATGGCCTCAATGAATCTCTGCGCCAGCTTCAATGCTGATGCAATTTTTAATCCAGGTAAGAAAGTTTGAAATGTATTACTGTTTATTTAAATGTTTGTTTTTGCTTCAATTCAGCTCGTGACTTTAGCCCGCGGCTGCTGCTCAGCTTTCTTGGCTACGGCGATATTGTTTGGAGGTATTTATGAGCAAAAAAAGTTTTTATAGATGCTAACCAATTTCTTTTTCAAACAAGTTCACTTGATGGCCACTTTTGGTGGGCAGTCGGTTTGCTGGCACCGGCAATTGGAGGAGTCTTTGGAGCATTTGGTTACTATTTTTTAGCAAAACTGAGAAAATTTTCTACTTTAACTGAGACAGACATTGGTAGTGTCACCTTTTCTACTTCATCAGATAATCATCATTTTTGTTCCGGAAAAACAAATTTGTGAAATTAGGTAAAATAAAATGTATTTAAAAAATGTCAGTAAAACAAAAAACTAAAAAACGTTTATTTTAAACTTAAAAACAATTTTTTTAAAGTTTTTAAGTCAAACAAGGGTGTGAGTGTCGCTTCGCGCCACGCACTCTTTAGTTTTTCCAAATTTTTAAGCATTGACTGGTGTCATTTGGTTGATCGGCATTGACCGACGGCTCGAGACACAACTCGCAAGCTCGTTGTGCCCCGAGCCGTCGGTGCCGATCAACCAAATGACACCAGCCTTCAACATTTGGGGTTTATTTGGATGGTTAGATAAATACTAATTATCGTTTCGTTGTTTTTAAACTAAACCGCCTCCTAATATCATGAAAAATGTAAACACAAAAAAATCATATGGAATTTATATAGGAAATATCACAAAAATTTTAACCGGCTCTAATAATTACTTTTGTAAGTCAAATCAACCTAAACTTAAAACCAATTGATGGGTGGTAGTTAGCATTGTTTTTAAATAAAACAGTGTTTAGATATCATGAAAGATGTAATTAATAGAATCATAAATGTAAATGCAAAAAATCATATGGAATTAATATAGAAATTTTTATAAAATCTGTAACTGATCAAAATAATTACTTGTGTTAGTCAAATTAACCTCAGCTCAAAACCATTATATAGGCACTACTTTACATTGCTTTCAGGTAAAACTGGGTTTTTAAATCTTGAACGATGTAAATTATAAAATCATAAATGTAAACACAAAAAATCATATAGAATTAATATAGGAAATTTTGAACTGGCCATAATAATTACTCTGAAAAGTTAAATCTTGCAAAGTTTTACGCCAGTAAATAGAGATCCGTTAGCTTAATATTCAGGCGAAAACCGCATTTTGATAACTTGTACGGTGTGTTTTTTAGAGTCAAAACAAATCGTATAGAATTTATTCGGAAAGTTCGAATTTATGATCTTAAAAATGCACCCGGTGTTTGAATCACCCAAAATTTGGTATCATTTGAAAGATGCCATTTAGTTTGTTTGTCGTGTAAAAACCGTTTCTCGATATCTTAAACGATGTAATTTATAGAAGCAAAAAAGTGCGTTCGGAGAAATGGAGAAACATCATTTTTTTAGGGAAGTTAGATTTACCAAAAAAAAGTTTGTACAAATTTGCTTTTCTCTACAATAGTCTAGTAATGTACGTCGCTAAAATGGTGCAAAAAGGGCAATTGGAAAATGAGTAACTTTTTTATATTTGTTAAGTTCACTTATTGTCATATTTAAAATAACTAACTGTTTCTAAATTTTACTATACACTTTTAATTTTAATTTGCATTTTAACTTTTTTTACAAAATGCAATTAGTAACGTCAATAAAAAGTTAACGATTTTTTTGTTTTAAAATTTATCATTTACTAATGTACTCATTTTTACAAACTCACTCAATTATAATTTAAAACAACAAAAAAAACTTGATTATTATTTAAAATGTTTTTTGTCTGACAAAAAATCATTAATTGTGTGCACATTTTAATTTATTTTTAACTCATTTTAAAAATTTTATTTTTTTAAAACTTTTAAAACTGTATTTTTGTAATTCTTTGCATAAAACCAAACTTATAAACTTTGCCAAAAATGATATTTCCAACTTTACTGAACAGTCGCCAAACCTGTTTGCGCACTTCAACTCTGGTCACCTATCTCTACGGGATTCAATGCTCATTTAGGACAGAATTAACTGGCAAAAAGAAAAACAACTTAGAATATCGTCAATTTGTAATCTCCAAAACATTGGACTACCTCATTCCACTGCAGGGAACAATCCGCTTTCTTTACATTACTTTTCGACTGGACGAAAAGAATGCGCAATCTCTGGCGGACCACCTGCCTTACAACCCCATCATCATTACCGGGCTACAGCAGTCCACCTTTCTCAACTTTACCGTGCTACGGTGCATCAGCCTGCTGCCCATCTTTTCCATTGTCCTCGACCACTCGGTGTACTTCGGCATGGGCTATCCCTTCATATCCTTAGTCTGGCAGCTGATGATCGCCAATGGGCAGCACTTTTGGGCGCTCAATGAGCGGCGGTTCTTCGGTAAAGGAAGAACAAGAAAAAGCTCAGTTGGCAGTGATGTTGATGAGGAAGAGGAGGAGGATGAAAAGGAGAGAAGAGGCAGTACCTGGCAGCGGAGACTCAGTTTTTGCTCTCCCAGTCCGTACCGCCAACTGTGGAACACTTTCAGTGCGCAGTTCAGCAGGACGTCGCTGGACTGCTTTCCCACCCTTTCCAGTCGCCTTCGCGCACAGATGGTCCTTTACTCGGCGGGCTCCGATGTGACTATTGCCTGTCTTAATTTTATTATGTGTAAGTGTTTACGTTTTTATATAAAACTAAACTAAATTTCCTTAATCTCATTCATTTCATTGATTTGCAGTCCTCATCATTGCCGCACTAGATTTGCTGTTTCTCTGTCTAGTGCTGGTCGCCAGACTGCCACCAGTTCTTTTGCCATCGGCCACTGTGGACATGCTCTTCCTGAGCTACTATGCCTGGAAGTGCATACGAGAGGTGCTCTTCCTGCTGCACATTCTCTACCTTTTCGCCTTCATGAACACCGGCCACATGAAGGAGATGAACCGATCGCTGCGGAATGGCTTGTTGAAGTCCACCTCAACAGTGTTTAAGTGCCGCTGCCTGGACTTCTTCTACAGCGAGTACGGGCGCCTGTTGGAGCATGCTCGCTACGTGAACGCACACCTCGTCAGTCCGATCATGTTTGCAGCGCTGCTCACCCAGCTGACGCTCAATCTGATGACCATTGGCTTTCTCCTCTTTCGACGGCTGTACCCGGGCGAGCAGCTGATGCTGCTTTGTTTTGTTGGCCTTCAGTTTATCATCTTTCCAATTGGCTGTCTCGGACTGGCTAGTTGCTCGGAAGTTTTCAATCGCTCTTCGGGACTACTGTACAGAGCGCAGCTGGGGTTGAATGTAAATGACCCACAAACCAGAGAACAAAAACAACAACAACAGCTGTACAAGAGGGCTCTGCTGATCACTGTTAAACTAAAGTTAATGATTTTCTTTGAGCAGGTTTGCCGACGAAGGGGTGATGAGTTTCGTTTCACAGTGGGCAGTATTTGCAAGATTAGCCGAAGGACTTTGTACGAGTTTGCTTTTCTGTACAGTAGTTTAGTGATGTATGTTGTCAAAATGATGCAAAAGGGGCGGTTGGAAAAAAATTAGTTGTTTTTGTTTTATATTTTTCATATTAAAATTAAATTACAATAATGTGTTTATTTTAGGATTTTAGTAAAAAAAATTGATAAAAGATATGAATTGGGATACAAAAAACAAATGATGGGTCATCAAACAATACAACCAATACAACATATAAAATTCAAGTTGACAACTGGCCAATGAAGTGGTCAACGGCTTTCTTAGTACAGGCCATTTTATACTTTGTCCAGGCTCTTTAAATCAATGGCTTGTTGACTTGCAGTGATTATTCCCAGGTAGGCGTTGAGGCGGATGAAGTCGGCATCACTGCCGCTGCCGTCGCCGCCGTCTCCACCGCTTTCTGTGCTCTGTAAACGAACGGTTCGCAGGAGTTGCGGGAGAGCGGAAGTGCGCAGGCCAAGGCTCGCATCAGCAGGGAGGCACACGAAGCTAAAGGCGTTCTCCAGGGCGACACTTGCCGTGCGCTCAACAAAAACGTCCTCGATGATGCGTCGAAAGGTGGCGGCCAGTTTGCCAGGCTGCTGCTGATGCTGCCACCATCAGCAGCAGCTGGGCCGCTGTGCTTGCCAATCAGCTCGCCGAAGGGGCCAAAGTGGTAGCCAAGGACGACACTGTCGACAGCATTACCAGCATCAGTGGGGCTGCCCAGTGAGCGGGCGATAATGTCCTGGGCGCAGTCGGCGCCGCTCATCTTTCCCTTCAGCCACTGGGCGATGGTGTTTTTCGTGGCGGGCATGCTGAAGACATTGACCAGCGGCGCGGCAGCCAACGTTCCGTAGAAGTATGCCTCCAGAGAAATGGCAGGCAGAATGGCTTCAGCGCTGGAGGCACTTGAGACAGCTGCACTTCGCTGCTGCTGCTGTTGATGCCTTGTCGTCGCTTTCGAAGTAACGTTCGCTGTTGACAAAGCGCTGAATGGCCACCTTAGTGCTGCGAGGCACTCTTTGGTCCAGCACTGAGCCAGAGCGCCCAGTCGGCCATAGCCTGCCAGGTGAAGCTTTATTCCTAGCTCTTTAGCTGCTTCTTTGGAGTCAGGCGCTGGAACTTGTCCATCTGTATGCGAGACGTGGAATGGTTCTTGGAAAGTCCCTGTTCTCGCCCTCTATCTTTTTCGTCTGCGACACAGTCTGCTCGGCAAGCTTTGATGCAACTCATTAAGGCTCGTTCTTGTGCCAGCAGTGCTCTCCTCCAGAGGAGGGTGCTGCTCAATGTAGGCGATGACATTTTTTTCGCCCAGCCACCAGAAGGTGCGAAGCAAGCCTTCGGCGTCCTCTGAAAGGACGTTGATCAGCTTTTTGAGCACTGCAGTCCATTTATCGGATAACTTTGGCGGGGGATGAGGCTGCTGAGATGTCGACTGACCAGATGCAGGTGTAGAAATAACAAAAATCAGTTAGAATGACTTGGATTAGATTTTGTCAAAAGATTGTCCGCTTACTGCCATGCTGTTTGAGTTAGCGAACAAAGGTTTTCCAAGTTCTGCAGTACGCTAGCTGCGCTGATTGCTGAAGTCGTTGAAGTCAAAAGCTGAAAGTTGATGGTTTCAGGAAGAAGCGCTGAACGATGAATGAGCGGCGAGTGAGTGAGTGGCAAACGAGCTTTACTGTTTTGCTAGAACTTGGGGCTCGGTTGCGGCTGCAGGATGACTGTTCCTCTTTTTGGGCTAATGTCTGTGGTGGTGTGGCGGTGGTGGTGAGTGGGGGAGAGAAGAGGCCTCACAGAGAAAACGCTTTGGCATGTGGTGGTAGTGTCTGTCAGGATGTAGTTTGACCCTCAATATCGTCTGCAGTCGGTGCCCCTCCTCTCTTGCGTAGCACTGTCGTTGTCTAGGCAGCAAGCATTGCTGGCAATACTGGAGTTGCCCTTGCTGCCCTTTATGCCAAATGAAAAAATGGCATCAGTTTGCCAGTTGCAAGTTTGCAGGTTTTAATCACTTGCTGCTGCTGAAAAGTCACATTCTCGAAAAAAGAAAAGAGTTTGAAAAAGAGACGAGTGAATGCACTTCTCTATCACTGCCAAAACGACCAAAGGGGGAGGGTAACTTTTCGTTTTGTCCCAATGACTCACTAGCATCAGCAGCAACAGATGTTTGTTGCCGCCAATTTCCTAGTAGCTGAAGTCTGAAGGCTAGACAGTCTAGAAAAAAGTCAGCCCTCCCCACCCGCTTCTTTCTCTCTCCCTGACCACAACGCGCACATGCTGGCAGCAACAAGTGAAAGTTGAGAAACCAGTTTACTGAAAAAGGCAAAATAGTTTCGGTAACAAACACTAGAATGCGCTGATGACCATGTAACGACAATGATCGGTGGGCGGACATTTCATCGCAAACCATTTCATCGCACCACGCCATCACTGCTGCTGCTGCCACAGTGAGGAAGCTGAAGAGTGCCGGGTAGCGCCGGAAGGCGTCCCGGTAGTTGAGCATCATCCCCCAAATGGCGCCCGTCAGCTGGCGCATCTCGTCAATGTTGCCCGCAGGTGGTGGTACGCCTCTTCCGCCACCTGGTACTTGCCGAGGTACTTCCCAGCAGATAACGGGACAGCAGGCGACAGTACCGCCGTTGCTCGTTAGCCACCAAACCCGGGGACCACTTTTGAGCTTCACAGCTGTCGCCCCCCCCCTGATTGACAACTTGACAGATTGCTGTGGGGGGTGTGGCGGTGTGGCGGTGGTGGTGACTGCTGAAGAGCACCACCGCCGTGAGAATGTCAAAGATGGCTCGATCCTCTTTCCACTCCTTTCGATACGGCCAGCTAAAATTTTTCTGGCGCTGGAAAACGTCATTGCTGCAAAACGGTTTCAGCATGCTCAGAGACGCCAGTACGGTCACCTGAGCGGCGTCATCCGCCAGACACCAGCACTCTCTGTCCTGGTCGTACAGCAGTACAGTCCTTAGCCCAAAAAGGTCAACTGCGTTGGCTCTGATCAGCGCCTGCTGTCCACTTGTTGGAAGTGAACTAAAAGCTCTCAGTGAGCCGACCATTCGCAGCAGGCGACTGAAAATGTGCGGACTGACCGGTCGCGAGCCGATAGGCATGTAGTCGGTGAGGTAATGCCGCACCTGGCGGTACCGGTTCACCAGATTGTCTCCGCAGGCGGACAGAAGCTCGGCGAGGAGGTGTTGCTCGGCGATGACCAGGCCGTCCGGTGGGAAGGGGCTGATTTGTGATGGAAGTGCGTTATGCGGAGAAGAAAGGTTGATGTCCAGGTAGTGCTCGTTTTGAAGGCAGAAGGTGAGGAAAGAGAAAGAGGTTAAGGGTGATGAGGGTGATGATGTAGATAAAAGTGATATTTCGCTGGTTGATGTTGAAGATCGAGGGGAAGGTGATGAAGTTGTGGATTGAGATTCAGGTGTTGCTGCAGTTGTTTTTGAGCTGTTGAGCTCCATTTGAAGCCGCATCCGCAACCGCTTGTTGCGATACTGCAGTTTATCTTCTTTGGAGAGGATCCATTCCTTGGGCAGAGAAACAAGATAAGTTTTTAACTGAGTCATTTAATGTACTTACAACAATTTTTTGTGCTGTCGTCATTTGCAAACAAAAATTATGTCTGCTTTAACTTACTTTTGAGAATTCAAAATTTGGTATGATACTTTATTCTTGTGAGCAAGACGCATAGCAGTACATAAAACTTACTTTTCAGTAGGAAAACTAAAAATGTAAATCAAAATTAAAAAAGGATACAAATTAGCAGTGTTTATAGTAGACGTTCTTCATAGTCCTTCATAACGGTCATTAGTGTTTGGTTTGTGTGGAGTGTGAAATAGAGTTGCACAACACTCACTTATCGGCATAGCTTATTCCCAGACTTTTTTGTTATAAATTTTATAATTTAAGGAAATAATCTTTTTCTGTTCATCACTTTTGTGTTGCCCTTAAAACCACTTTTCTTTTGTCTTTTTACACCACCCATTCCTCAGTCCTTCAGGTTTGTTGACATGAGACAGCAGTTCAAAGCAGGGTTTGGGCAATTAGAACAGTAGAAAAGTTCGAACTTTGAATGGGGATCACAACTACTACTGACACTGTTGTGTTATTTCTGTTTTGTTCTAGGTAAAGCACCAAACGAGGCATAGACTATTTAATGATACCAACGCAGACAGCAGTCGACAAAAGCTGCGTGTTTTTCGGCTCTCTGTCGATGTACCTGATATGTACCTACTGTCACAAGTCACTACAAAGAGCAAACACGCAAACCGGTGTTGAAGATTTTATGAAAGATGAAAAAAGAGAAAAAAAAAGGAAAGCCAGGAAACACAAGAAAATAGTGCAACTGAATAAACAGAATAGGCAAACAAACCTGCTCAGTAGGCTAAATACCGGAAGGCAGAATCTTTGCCACCGAAAATAACCGCACTAAACACTTAATTTTGGTTTGTAACTTTCTTTGTGGGCACTCTTTCTACTTCACAATCTGGTATTTTGTTTTACCAGAATCGCAGGAAAATCAACTAAACCACACACAGAAATATGAGTCAAATATATTTGAAAATTCCCTTTAAAAAAGCAAAAAACGTTTTTACATGATCAAATATATTTAACACTTTTTCTGGACCCAAAAATTTAAAAAGTCAAACATGTTTGACAATTTGGTCAGAAAATAATTTTACTAAAAGCAAATTTGTTGACTTCAAAATGAGATTTAAAAGTCAAATATACTGACCAAGTCAAAGATAGTTACTCATTTTTGGGGCTTAGAAAATTTTTGGGTTTTTTTGAAGTCAATATATTTTTACCTTCAAAAGCGGGGCAAGAATATATTTTATTTTTGGGTCAAATTTTATTCAACCGGAATTTTGACTTAGGAAAATTTGGGTTTTTTTATTTTTAAGAAGTTCAAATATTTTTTTTAATCTACTTCATGAAGGCAAGTATATTTGGACTTTTGGAAAACAAAAAATAAAAGATAATGAAAACTTTGAACCTCAAGAAGGAATAGATTTTTTAAATTATCGAGACATTAGGTGATAAGAAATAGGTCAAAATTTGGGTTAAATAAACACATAAAAGATTTTTTTTTTAAAATTTTTTTTTTGAGTTTGCTTAAAGAGGTTTTTTTGGGGGTAAGCTTATTGAAACTTAGGCGCAGTTAGCGTAACTTGAGCAAACCATTTTTCGGTTTAAGAAGGTTTTGGTCAGGCAGTTTGAGTCCCCGGACCAAAAGTTGCAAAGCGTTTCTTTTCAGATTAATAGGGTTTTTTAAAAGTGAGAGCAAAGAAATGGGAGTGCGAGAAAAAGGGGGTGATTTAGAGGTTTTGGAGGTCGGTTTTTTTAAGGGGCGTGTTGATTTTGAGGGAGAATTTGCTTTTTTTTTCCAAAGTCAAATATATTTGACCAAAAAGTCAAAATAGCTTTTACCTTTTTTTATGTGCCGGGTTTTTGAGAATAAAAAGTTTAAAAATCTTTTTACCAAAACGGTCAAATTTTTTGAAGAGATTTTTTCCAAGATTCAAAAATATTTGACGGGGTATTCGTGTGTTAACACACTAACCACTGTGGCAAATAGACTAAAAAGGTACCATCAATGGTTTGAGGGCGGTACCACCAACTGCAACGACAAACGACCTGGTAGTACACCACTGAAATCGTGACAATTTTTTGCATAAAAAGGACATGAATCATCTGATAGCCAATTCATTGAATCTTGGCAAATAAAAAGTGCAATAAAGGATGGCGCAACAATTGCATATAAAAACCAGTTTTACATTATAAGCAGTCTTTGCTGTGCTCTCAACAGTATCATTTCCACAATCAACAGCAGTTCAGTTGTAGGCGGCATGGCAGAAAAGCCTCATCCTCTCTCTTTATCCTCCCTTTTGGCAAATTGTAAGCTTATCATTTAAATCACACTCCATTCCCCTTCATTAATCACTAGGCTCCTTCACATTCGCCGTCACCACCACCCAAACACCCTTCCTCTTCCTCGCTGTTTTACTTGAGGTGATCGAAAAAATAGGGGCGTGGATGGTCCTGACCTCCTGCCAGCCAGCATCTTCAGCAGCACTAGAACCGTCAAGCAGCCAGCACCTCCAGAACCACCACTTTGACACGGTGGTTAGTACTCTGCCCCCTCACTACCCCCTACTTCATCTAAGGAGAATACATATTGCAGATGGTTCCGATTCCGTGGCGCCTAAACGGTGGCCACCTGTCACCATCATCCTCACGCATTGCTTCACCTGTCTGGTGGGCGGTCAACGGAAATGTGGGTCGTCATCGCTAACTGGGGGCGGCGGGCACTACGAGCAGCTGCCGAAGGGGCCGTTGGATGGTGATGGAGATGGTCGTCGTGGCCAAAATTTCCGAATGGCAGCCATCATCGTCTGCCAACAGCGCGCATCGGCAAAACTGCCCCAGCCAACCACCGCCTTTCTCACCTCGCTCGCCTTGCCGACCTCCTCCCCTCACCGTTTTCATGCCCTGGAGACGCGGAGTACTGGTGGTCACTGGGACCGCCAGGGACACGTCGTCGACTGAGGCCTTTGTTGAGTAACTCAGCGCCGCCGCATCCGTCTCAGTCTGCTCGCCGTCTCTATGGAAAGGTTGTGTTTCTAGTTTTGCTTTGTCCAAATGTCTAGCTCAACAAAAGACTGATAAGCAGTTTTTTGATTTCTATTTTTTCTACTTCTGATGTACCACTGATTCCTGGTCATCGTACCCGATACGGGGCGCGCGGCTGGTGCACCGTGCAAGTTTCGCCGCGCAGTGGCCCTGTCTGGGCATGGCGGTCCTTCTCGCCGCGAGCCGCCGGCCCTGCAAACCCCCCCCAAAAGGTTACTTTTCTGCCTTTTTCTTTTTTTTTGCCCTTAAACTGTTACCTGTTCCATCTCATATAACAAACCTCCATTTTTTTTATCCCCCCCCCGATTGACCACTATTCAGGCAACCTTCCATGACGTACTTCAACGAGGAGCGCTCGTCACCGCCTACCACTGCTTTGAGGCGAACGGGCCAGGGGGCGGTTTTTCTTGCCCTCTACGAGTTGCTGTGCTGCTCATATTGCCAGCCCTCCCCCCTCATGACCTACTGCTACCTTGCGTGTCGTCAGGACCGCTGTTTGCCTCCAGGGCGAACGCTGGCCAGCGGCATTCTCGGGCGCAGGGCATCCTTCCGAAAGGCATCTGAAAAGGCCTCCAAAACGGACGGAGAAAAGAAAGAAGAAGAGGAAAACGAAAAAAAGAAGCGGACACCACAAATTCTTCCAATCCTTCTCTGGTGACGCTCACTTGGCTGGCTTCGTGCTACAGAGATCCGACGCTGCTCAAAAAAAGTTTATTCGGCCAATGGTCAGGACGGAAGGTTTCACCAGGAGCATTTCCGCCATTGACCACCTTCAACGACAGCAGCGCAGCAGCAGCAACAACAGCAATGCTGGATGAAACACCGCCAAATGCCGAGAACTTTGGAAGTCATAAGCCAGACGCGAAAAAAAGTTTGGGTTCTTTGTTTGTGGCAAGCGGATCACCGGCATTAGTTTTTATAAGTTAATTGATATTTGTTTTTTTATTTACTTTTTAACTTGAAATGCTCGTCAGCTGTACTACCTGTTGTTAAGTGCTTTGTTTGATTGTCATTTTTTTACCTTGCTGGGAGCCTGAGATAATTTTTACTGTAAGGGGAAAAAGGGGGGGCTTTTAGTGCTCGTTTTAAACCATGATCTTTTGCGGTACATTTTCGAATGTTGTTAAATTTCCATTACAGGTGGGTGAAATCGACGGGCATCGTCTCTTTCAGCAGTGGACTACAACGCCCGAGTTGGTTGTTACCTGATCTCCTTTATTCATAGCGCCGCAAGCCCTTCATTTACTCATGTGTTTGCCAACTTTCGATGAACGGTAATTACTGGTGAATTTGCCGGCTAATTTATTTTTACAATGCAACCGATATGGTCAATGAAACATTGATCATTCAAAAATTGCAAACAACCGACGACTGAAAAAGTAAAAAAAATTCACTTTGATATCTTCCAAAAGATCAAAATAAATCTATTGAGTGACAGAAAAGAACTAATGCAGTGCCCATAAACGTAAGTGTTTGTGTTTGTTTTAGCAATATTACCAGTTATAAAACAGTTTTACTGTTAAAAATAAACAAAAGGGACAAATAAAAACTGGACTCCGACCCAAATTTGGAGGATCTTCTGAAATTCAACCTCAAAACTTGGAAAAAAAAACCTTGGTTGATTCTTCTAAATTATCAGCGTTGAAGATCAAACATGTTAAAAAACCCTCAGCAAACTAAACTCGAGGTTTTTATTGCAACATATTTTATTACTGAGTGGGTAAATAAAACAGATTAATTGGAATACGGCAGTTTTTGCGACGACGCAGCAAAGCGACTTTCTCAATTAGGTCCAGCGAGAGGTAGATACGGACAAATTCCCGACCATCTTCTTCAGCGGTTCTCGACGGTCAGCGATTCGCGGTCGCCTTGAACTTGTTCGACAGCTCAGTCAAGTGCTTGTCTTCCTGTTGCCGCCACAAAAGCGTACAAGGTGTTGGGGTTTTTGTAGACGCCTTCGTAGATTGACCTGGTAGTTATTTTGTGTCAGATCTGGAGCGGCTCAGTTGAGCTGCCTGAAGAGGCTTTGTTTTGCACCTCTCTGACAATGGCCAAGCTCTCCTTGACTCGGTCCTCGCGGTGGGTCATTGCCGCGAAGGGATATTCAATCGGGATGCCTCAGTGGCCGGTCCGAATGCTCCAGGTCGTAGTTGAGGGTCCAGAAGAATGCCCAGATGGGGTGATTAGCCCGTCTAACTAGATGACGGTAGCCGCCCTGATCAGGTCATTGGACGAGGGCAGTCGTTCGATCATGCAGCGTTTTGAGGCGCCCTTAGAGCAGGACAGCTCGATGGTGAAGTTGAGCTTGGGCAGGGCTGGATCAGGTTACCCTGCAAAAAAACAAAAAAGTTTTATAAAGAGGTTTGTTGAGTTTGGCGATTTACCATGAGCAACACCAAAAATGCCACAATAACGCAAATTAAAAAAAGCTTCATTTCAGTGATGATTGTTTTGAGTTGGTAAGGATTAAAGTTTTTGTTTGTGTGTTTTAGGTTAAACTTTTTTTACTTGTGCGCCTTTTATACTTTTCACCGATCGGGACAAACGATGGCAACAAACGCCAAACGTAAATGTTTGTTTTGCAGTAACAGTATCAGTAACAGTTATCAAACAGGTACAAATCGACAATAAAATCAATTTTTCAATTACAAAGTAGCGTTGTTTTATTGTGTAAAACTATGCAGTAGGCACTACAGTCAACGTATAGTAAACTACTTTAAAATGAAACATAGGCATCGATGAGCAAGAACAGAACAGAAAAAAGTGTCTAAAAATCACTTGTTTGAGGAACCGGAAAAAGGGTTTGGGTTATTAACTTAGGCAGTAGACTCACCACCATCGTAGATAAACCCTTAAAACCACCTTGGAAGAATGATCACTGGGCTGGAAGGATGACCAGCCACAGACCACCGGCAACATATCCACCCGACTTTTGTAGTAGCGCCCTTGCCGTTCCTGGTCACCGCCGATTCGCCAAGAGCAGCCAGCTCCGTTCCACAAGACTGGGGTTCGCCTTTTCAGATATAAGCAGGCCATTTTGGCGAAGAGGTCGATGAAGGCAGTGGGGCAGGGTTTTGAAGACGTCCAACGGTCCCAGTTCACTGGCCGAGTAGTCCCAAGGAAGGCGTGATGGTAGTTGTGAAAACCCTCGCCCCATCAGCAGGTGACGAATAAGAGGCTTCGACGGGGCAATTCGACGATCCGACGGGTAGCCAGCCGTTACATGTGAGCCCAGCTGTCACCAGCCAGGTTGTGGTCCAGTGTGTTACACATGACGAAAAATGACCACCTAGAGGATAGTCCCAAATGGGTCGCCCCAGGAAGTACACGGAATGACTGGGGAAGGAGGACCAGAAGCCGAAGACCAGAGGGTAGGTTGTGCCGTTTTCTGGAAACCTCACCACGGATCGGCGAGAGGTCGCTATATGTCAATGTCTTGCCCTGCGAACTCACCTCGGGGGCTTGTTCAGGGCAAACCCAGCCTGAAAGGGGAAAAGGGTTATATTCAGAAAATACTCATTCAAACGATTACTTACCGACAGGCTGAAAAACGAAGCCCGATTGGCGTTGTAGGGGGTCGGCATAAGAGTCGGACCTTTGTGGGGGCCCCGGTATTCACTCGCTCCATCAAAAATGCTCGTCTGCAGGGCCATGTGTTGAGGCACATGAGGAAGACGCGCAGAACTGAAACGGGCTGAAGGAAGGCGATGGCGCCCACAAGCGATGAGCTGTAATAACAAAAAAAAGTGATTAGGTAATTTAAAATGCACAAAAGGGGCTTGTGATTTTGTGATCTGAACTGCTTCACGCCACCGGATAATGCCAGTGTGGTGGAGGAAAATGGCAACCAGCGGCTGTATAGAAAAGCATCCAATAGCCAACTTGGGGAAGGTATGGGGAGGGAGTAGAGGGCGAGATAGGGGCTACGCTGACAAAGATGAGTTGTACCAGACAAATACTGCTTGTACGGTATGGGCTTGTAGGGGTCTCGGCGAGGCGATGCGCTGCACCGCCTGAGTGGCCACCTCCTCGGTGATATCGTTCGCGGTATTCAGGTCTTTTCAGGTCGTAGTCGGTGTCAAGAGCGGCTGGTCTACTGTTTCCGTTTTCCGCTGAACTAGCTAGCAGAGTTGAGGTTGCCGTTTGGTGACATTCTGGTGTTGGTCCAGGATGAGAACGGACGAAAGGGTACTTTGAACTTGGGGGTTGCTGCTGTTTTCGATGTCTCTTTTTGTTTTTCTATTTCTGTTGTTTTTTTGTCTCCCTGTAGGCCGGTGACTAAAGTGGACCGTGTTCACAGTACAGCAGCCAACCTCTCGCTCTTTTTCTGTCTTCATCATATTTTGCCTGCAAAAACAAAAGCAGGACACTACGGCTGCTGTGATACTGAATACCTCACTCACACACCGAGCAATAGTGATACCGAGTGAGCAATGAACCGCGGTGAACACATCCAATGAAGGGCTCATTTAGAAAAAGAATGTCAGACGTTTCCCAAAAGCGAAGGAACCAGTAGTAGAAGTAAAGTTCTGATAACTCATCAGCAGGCAATGTACTGAAATAGAAGGAAAATTACTGAATGAGCAAACATGCACTACAGAGGATGATAATTTCTGAAGGAGAGTGCGGCACAATTTTTCAAATTTTTGAGAAATTGGTCTTTTATTAAATGATTTGTAAAAATAGTTTAAAGAAGTATAAAGCCTAAAAAAAATCTTCAGTCAGTCATTCATTCAGTTGCAGCTAAACTCCTGGATTTTCCTTCTTTCAAAAGTGCCCTCATGTACTGCTCAAAGAGACGTTCTAGTAGTAGGTCGGTTTGCCAATTGCCAGTCCACCACTCTCCATGAAACCGATAGGGACCACCTCTGGCGGTCATCAACATTGCTAAAAAATTATCACTGCTGGCCAGCTGCTTCAGCGGCAGATCCTCCTCTGGCCAACATATCATCGGCGGCATTCAGGCAGAAGGGGGCACCTTAAACCCGAACTAATGCGATCTGAGTAGCTGGCCGCCTCGTAGTAGACGTCCGTCGACGGGTTGCCGAAAATTCGAATTGTAAATGCGTGATCAAACTGTCGAAGCGAGGTAAAGCTGTGAAAGCTGTCGAAATCAGTTGTGCGGTGAGTTGCGGGAAAACGGCTCGATGTTTTAGGGGCGGCATTGACTAGCAGTTTGGTGAGCAGGCGTGACGTTGGATTGAGCAGACCGGTGCGCAGCTGCTTGGCGCCCTTGTTAAAGTCCCAGCGACGGAGATGAGAAAGGCGGCGTCCCCAGAGACGGGGAGCCCGCTTGACGAGGTTTGCCCGCGAGGACGGTTGCCGCCCATTTAGAGGGCGGCTGCCACCAGGCGGACACTAGGGTTCAACTGTCTAATTGTTTCAGTGCCTTTCCAGGTCCTCGTGATTGGCCGCACAGTAGGGCGCTGGCTGGTGAGGGGCGTGTCGCCTAGCCGCGGTAGTTGACCACCCCCACGCGGTAGCCGATGGAGTGGGCGATGGGGACTAGCAGGCGGAGATATTCGGCGTCAGAGGTGCCCGTCAGGCGGGGGATGAAAGTGCTATTGGGGGAAAGGAAAGTGGAAAAGAGGAGCCCAACTTTTTAGGATCGTACCAGTCGACGGAGATGGTTGCCTCCATCGGGAGTGCTTAGCAATTCTCTGAACAAAATATTTGTTAACAAGATTTTAATAAAATTTCACAAGACTTACCGGTAAAAATTCAGTTTTTGGGTTTCGCTGCCTGAAAGCCCTTGGAGATGGGCGTCAGCAGGTGTGAGTGGTAGCACCAGAAACGGCCAGTAGGTCTCCTTTGCTGCCGGCACGTGCTGCTCAATGAAACGGCGAAGTTACCTCCCTCGGCGGTGATCAGTTTTTGGTTTTTGTGCGCATTCAGAGGTAGTGGGGCCCTTAGTAGATGGCTGTGGCAAGGCCCCGAGGGGAGAGGCTATTTCCCGGAAGGAAAAAAAAAAATTTAAAAAAAGGGGACTAGACGAAAATTGGTTTGTTGTCGCGTTTTTTTTGGGGGAAAAAAGGGAGGAGGGGCCAATCAGCCTTTCGTCGCGGGGTTTTTGGGGTTTCGCTTTTTGGGGGGTTTTTTTTTTTTTAAAAATTTTTCAGGCAGGTTTTTAAAAAGGGATGGGTGACCCCAAGCCCGTAAAAATACGCCCCCAGGCCCTGCTGACCGGTCTTCCAGGGAAGGGAAAAAAGGACCCCCCCCGGGATAGAAAAAGGTTGTGAAAAAATCAAAAAAATGTTTGTGTAAATTTTAAAAAAAAATTTTTTTTGGAGAAAGAAAAAACCGATTAAAATTTTAAAAATTAAAAAAAAATTTTTTTTAATTTTTTTTTTAAAACCAAAAAAAGCAGAAGGGAAAATGGGGATTTGGTTTTTTTTTTTTTTCCCTCTTTTTGTGTTTTTTTTTTAGCCTTTTTGAGCTTTTTCAAAAGGAAAATCAAAAAAAGGAAAAACCCCTTTACCCCCAAACCCCCGTAAAACTTTTAAAGCGACTATTGGACTGGCCGAAAAAAAAAAGGGAGCCCAGGGTTTTGGAAATGGGCCAAACCTTTGGGTTTATTATTTAAGGATTTAGAAAAAAAGAAAAACAACTTTTTTTTTAAAAAATTTTTAAACCCAAAAAAATTTCCATTTTTAAAAACTGGGGGATTTTTTTTTGGTTTTTTTCCTTTGGGGGGAAATTTTTTCATTTTGGGAATATAGTTGTACAAACCAAAACCGAAACTTTGCTCACGAAATGAATCCGTATGTTTTGGCAATTGAAATATGAAAATTAGTACGTCGCACTTTGTAAAAATTAAACTGTCAAATAAAGTGAAAGCCGGAAATGCCTAAACCAGGCACTGTTACTCTCGGAAATTGAATGTGGTCATGGTCCATAGCAAGTGATAAAAAATTGCTCCCTAAACTCGAAACAAGATGAATGGGTAGAAAAGTGTGCTTAAGTTGCAAATGGTAAACGATAACCCGTTTTTCCTCGGGAGAACGACAAAAAACAAGAGCAATATGACTATCGTTACTAGATTGAAATTTTGTGTAAAAAAAAAACGGAGCTTGCTTAGTAGCCGTCTGATGAATTTCTTCACAGACCATTTGAAGTCGAATGAAACAGATGGTGACAAGGCGCGGCGATCATCGAAACGAGTCGTCCCCAGAATAGCCACATGTTACAAAGATAATGAGAGGGCATTGGGAATAAAGAAAGCAACTCGTTGATTGAGCCAAAAAGTACTCGCGATTCTCTCCCCAGAAAACAGTTTGACACATTTTCAAGACAAACAACAAAAAATGGCGTAATGAACTCAAAAATGTAGTAGGCCCGACGGTACAAAACCGTTGACCCGTCGTACCAAAGCTCCCTTTGCCATATCTTTTTACTCAATTTGATTGTAGTTGGCCCAGAAAGTACCCGGTTGTTAAGCTAAAATGGTTTTGTGCACCGTGTAAAGGAAAGCCGTTTTTGGGGGGTCAATACGTTGATAGCTGCAAAAATGAAAAATCTCCGTAAAAACTACCCAGCGTGAAACGTTTTAAATACAGGGCACTCAAAAAGATAAGTTTTCAAAGTTAGGTCGGCTAAAAAGGGTCCATGTTTGAGCACATCTTGAATAAAAGATGTGCACAATTGTAAGCAAAAATGTACAAAACAACGGAAAGCTTTTTGTAGATTTGATTTTGATTTTTGGTATTCTCTGGAGAGTGAAATGTAATGACATCTTCCAAATACCATCGAATTTGTTGTTTCATATTCCAAAATTGAAGACATCGTGGAAAAGGTTGCTTTTTAAAAATATTCTTTAGCAAGTCCATTTTTCACTAAATATTTTGATACATACACAAGTAATTTTGCTGATGTCAATAATACAAACAGCAGCTTCACGATTGTGATTAAAATAAGCGGAAAGTGTTACAACATTACATGTCACTTTAATTGTTTGCTACAAAAAAAACAAAACCTGCAAGAAATTGTTATTTGTTATTTGAGCACAATTTATTGTAAGAATATGAATGAATTAGTATTGAATTTGTACAAAAAGTACAAATCAAATACAAATGGACGGAAATTGAATAGGAAACATTCGTCAGGCAAAAAGTCGATCGATGAGCACGTGTGCTCGTGTTAAATTTGCTTGCCTAAAGTCGTCCGGCGAGTAGTCGGTCGATGAGCTCATGTGTGTTTGTGTTGATATCGTTTGCTTTAATGATTGCTTCCTGTCGCATCTTCTCTCTCCCTGGCAGCCAAACACAAACACAAAAATGCTCAATCGACTGATTGCAACACATTTCTTTTACAAATGAAAAACTGCTGCTGCTGCTTTTATTATCCTTGATTGTTTTAAAAAACTAAACAAAAATGTTTCACTTGATCAGATGGTACAGGTTTGCCGCCGCGTACAGCACCATCTGCTCGCCCTCGAGGATGACGCCCTTGTTGATGAACGTGACGCCGACCATCTCCTCCTCGGGGAAGATGGTCAACTGCGAGGTGAGGCCCATGATTCCTCCTGAGTGAAAGATCACCGTTCTGCTGACCTGGTTGGGCGGCGTGGAGACGAACCAGGCGTAGCCGTAGCCGCTGTTCTCCGTGAACGCCCCCTGACGCCCAACGGAAACGTGCTTTGACCACATTTTCTTGATGGTTTCCTGCTTCAGAATGGCCCCCGGTCGGCCCTTGTAAGCGTCAATCAGCAGGTGCCCGTAGTGAAGGAGGTCGTCGAGGGTGGCCACCAGGCCTGCGGCCGACCACCAGCCATTGAGGTAGATCATCTCATCAAAGGGCGTCGTGGGAAAGGTGGGCTTAGCTCGGGCGTCCATTGGGCGCAGCAGCGTCTTCGGCTCGGCGCCCGAGTAGTACCGGGGAATGTTGTGCAGCATCGTACTTGACTCCTGAACTTTCATTCCGTGGAGTTTGTGGGCGGCGAAAAACTCTCTCATCACAGATTGGTAGGATTTTCCGGTCACAGACTCGATCACGGCGCCCAACACCTGAAAGCCGTTGTTAGCGTACTCGAAAGCGGTTCCTGGTGCCCGGTGAAGCGGCTGATCTTTGAAACGTTTAATCTGCTCCGTCACATTGTCTGGCGGGTCAATGGTAGTGAAAAAGTCCAGTCGGCCATTGGTGGCGTGGATGCCAGCAGTGTGGGAGAGCAGCTGTCCAATGGTGATGTCCACCGCCTTTCCTCCAAACGATTTGCGAGAAAAGTGCGCCGAATCGACGTACTGGTACACTGAGTCCTCGTATTTAAGCCTGCCCTGGTCGACCAACTGTCCGATGACGGCAGCGGTGAAGGACTTGCTCAGTGACAGCATGCGAAAAGTGTTGTTTACATTAGCCTGAAGACCGTTTTCAATGTCGGCCATGCCCCAGGCCTTCTTGAAGATGGTTTTCTTTTTAATTGAGAATGCAAAAAGTAGAGCAGGGTAGTTTAGACTGCTGTTAAAGCTCAGAGCGTACTTTTCAACGCCAACTAGGGCTTCTGGTAAGGTGGTGAAATTGTGAAAGGGAATGCTTTGATCTTCTTCAGTGAGCGATCGCATTTCAACGTAATTGTTTGGCGAGTAAAAGTACGAGGAGGGAGAGGTGGTAGCATTGTTGACCAGAGTAGTCAACCACGCTAGAAGTTGAAGTAAATTGAGATGTTTAAACTTCATTTTTGGTTTATACAAAAAACTGCAATTTAAAAATTAAAATTTTGAGTTTTGTACTTGTGTTTAAAAGTTTTGGCATTTTACAAAATCATCTCACACAATTAACAGGTTTATCGCTATCGTTAATTAACTATTAAGATATTACTAAATTGAAGTGCTACAATTATTAAAAAAAGTTAGCTCACGTTCAAAGGTTTTGAGTTGAGAAAATTTGGTTTACGTGCTTACAACATTGTGCCTAAATAAAAAAAGTCAATCAAAAGTCTTTTAAAATTTAAAAACTGACAGTAATTAAAAGTTACTGAAAGGCCACTTTGGGACTGCCTTCCAACTGTGCAATTCCCCGTGCAAACTGCTCAAAAAGTCGATCCGCATAAAAGTGGGGTCGCCAGGGTGGGCCCTCAAGAAAGCCCACATGACCACCACCTGTTGTGGTGAGCAACAGCTGAAGTCCACCGGTGCACTGGGCCACCTCCTCCAGGGGCAAATCTCGCACCGGCTGAATCAAGTCATCGGCGGCGCAGAGCGCCAGTGTGGGCACGACAATTTCTTTCAATTTCTCAACATTACTCGCCTCCACGTAGTAATCATGAGCGCACGAGAAGCCAGCATTAGGCGCCGTGAAAGCCTCATCAAACTGCTCCAGGCTGGTGAACCACTGCCAGGCGTCCACGTGATAGTTTTTAGTCGTAGATTTTCTGTAAAAAGACTGGTGCAATCTGAGCACCGTACCGGTGATCATCTTCACCAGTAGCAAGTTGAAGAGGCGTGGCCAGAAGCCGCTGCTCAGCTGCAGTTCAGCGGCAACAAAGTCGAAACAGGGTGAAAGGAGAAAGGCGGCGTCGATTTGGGAGTTAACTCCCTGGCGCCGCAAATATCGAGTGAGAATGTTTGCGCCCTGGCTGTAGCCGCTTGCCAGAATGGTCATTGAACCTCGGCTCTGCTCACTTTCTGATGTCTTTCTGATGTGTTCCACCGCAACGGACAGGTCATCGTCGCTGAGGGCGCTGAAGAGGCGTTCCGTCAGTAGCTCATTTCTGCCCAGACCGCGGTTGTTCAGCACCACAGAGCGGTAGCCTAGCCTGGCAGCTGCTCGGATGACCGCTCGAAGGTTCTCTGAATGTGAGTCTCCGGTTAGTCCGGCCAGAAAGAGAGCCACTGGTTTGACGGTTTGTGTTATCTTTCTTCTCCGGGATTTCCTCTAAAGTTTCTGGACAGTACCAATCAAGAGAGATCTGGCCACCGTCAGGAGTGAGCAGAACTTCTCTGTAAGTAGAAAAGTTGTTTACTTTTTGCTGTTGTTGTTTACACTATCAAGCCTACCTCTCAAAGTTACACTTTGGATCTCTCATCTTCAGCAGGTACGGAACGATGGACATGAAGAAGGAGTTCAGACACCAAAAGCTCGGTTGATAGGCCTCCTTCCTTCTCCAGCGTAGGCAAGAGTCGCGAAGAAACGCTTAAACGCCGTTTCAGCGCCATACAACGTTGAAGTTTGCTTTTTAGCAGTTGAGCGAGTGGTACAACCAGTAACCAAACAGTGAACTAAACGGAAGCCAAAGTACTGAAGCATGTTTTGATTGCAGAAAAACAAGTTTTAATGTTGTCAAACCCCAAAAACCAGTAGTTTATATAAACTATTGCTCATATTTTAAATCCTTGAACTAGTTTGTTTTTACTCATCAAAGGTCAACTTTACTCTAGTGGAAATAAACCAAATGCACGGCAACCTGACAATCTGATGACAAAAACAGCAAAACTAAAGATAAACTCAAGAACAAGGACAAATAGAACAGCAGCAGCTTCCGCTGATAATCTTTTTATCATGCGACACTGGTCACATCCAACAACTGTCAAAGATCGAGTCCAGTCCACCGTTGTCCATCTCACTGATCACCATTTGATCTCTGAAGTTGTTTTCTAATGGCGCACTAATCGTTTCAACAACTGCACTGTTGCCACAGCTTTCAGTCAGCTGGCGGTAGAACTCCTGATTGACATAGGCGCCGTACCTGGCCATGTACCGCCTGAAGAAGTTGACAATGTCAGGATTCAGCTGCAGCAGTTCATTGACGGCCACCAGCAATCGGTTAAAAGTTTCCGAGGCTCGTTCACATTCGGGTACTTAATCGTCAGGTACTTTTGCAACAGAAGAAGGTAGCGGTTGTGTTCGTTTCTAAAAAACAGCTTTTTAGTATATTAAAAAGTTAAAAGGGTATCTATAAGTACCTTATCATCTGATCACCACCATCACTACTGCCTGGCATAAAGAGAAGAACCGCTGTTAGAAGGTCAAAGATGATCGGGTCTTCCTTCCACTCCTCATCAAAGAGCGAAGACAGCCGCCGGTGGCGCTTGATGTGCTCCTCATTGGACAGGAAGGGATGAGGTACTCAAATCGGACCAGCATTCCCGACTGGTTAAAGTCTCAATGAGGTTCCAGGCGGCTCGACGCTCATTGAAGTACAACACCATCCTCAGGCAGAAGATCTTCAAAAGGCTGCACTGCAGCAACTTTGATTGTACAGTTCGAGAAAGGGCGGTGAAAGCGGAGATCTGTTTGCAGCAGCGGTTGATCCGATAGAAGGTGTACTCGATGATGCGGGTGCTGGAATGGGTGAAAGGCTTTCAAAGTACTGTATCCGCTTGTAGGGATTTTGGAGGAGGCGACAGGCGGTGGAGAGCTCCTGGAGAAGGTATTCTTCAGAAGTGCTCAACTGGTGGCCGTTGGAAGGCCGAGAAAGCTCGGGTAGTAAATGGAAAGCGCTTGGAAGACGGGAGGTTCAAAATCGAGCAGAAGAAAGTGTTTCCAGTGTTGTTTTCCGGCTCTTTTTTATGTTCAATTAAAGATGCGACAAAGTTTTCGCTGGGTTCATCTCTCTCCTCCAAACCACTAAAGTCAATTTGACTGAGGTCAATCTGCGACATGACGTCTGGTTGCTGGAGAATTTGGTCGCAAACGTTCTCCAGCGAGGCGTCCAGTTGAAGTGGAGGACTGAGAGGAGGAGGGGGCGGTTGTTCATTGAAGGTTGATGAAGTAGAACTATCCGTGATTAATGACTGGAGAAAAAGGTCCACCGAATCGCTGGCACTATTACTCGTCGTCGTGGAGTCGGCTTCAGAACTGCAGCTAAATGGGTAGCCTTCGTTTGACTGAAATTGAACTACACCTTCATTGACACCCGATGAAATGGCTATGTTCTGAAAGTTGAAATCCAGCAGATCTACTACCGCTGCATCGGCTGTTGCTGTTGTACAAGAAGAGTTGCTGGAGGACATTTGAGGTGGTTCAACAGCTTCCTGGTTCTCTGCTCCGTTTCGGTTGCACTGCCGCCGCTTTCGCTTGTTCAGCTCAATGCGTTCCTTGAGGAAGGCCCGTTCTTCTTCAGTGTATATCCACTCCTTTTTCATCCCCACTCGAAAGCACTGGGCCAAGCGACATGCACTGCAAAACTTACGAGTCACTTTATTAATCAGGCAGTTTCCGGTGAAGGGGCAGGGCGTGACCTTGTTCTGCGGAGCGGTTCGCCGGAAAAAGGCTTTGCCTTGAAGAAAATGGACAAAAATGATAAACTTTTGTCAATAAAAGCAAAAGCAAAACTTACAAGAGTTACAGGAGCTGGCATTGAAATTTATTCCCGTCGATTTATCGCCACAAACACTGCAAATCGTAGGGGTTCCACGTTTGCGTCCCATTTCTTTCTTTCAATGTCAAAGTTCAGCTCAAACAGGAAAAGTACTGAATTGAACACTTTTGTGTCAAAAAAAGTTTTTTTACTTTGAAAAAAGAACACCTCGTACCTGAGAAGGGACATGAAGACTGAATGCCGGCAGGGTGACAACTTTCAAGTTGTTTGGTAACTTGAGCAGTTTTGCTGCTGCTAAACTGAGGTGTTGCAAAAGAAGCTGCTGATGTTGCTTCTACTGCTGTTGCTGCTGCCAAGACAGATGTTGTTGTTGGCAGATGTGTTAGCGGTGAGGTGGTAGAGGTAGAGGTAGTGCTGCGACTGTGAGTTTGTTCCTGAGAACACTGCGCTCTTTCTTTTTCTGCATTACCATAGCAAAGTGCAGTAGACACCTTATCAAGTGCACCTTACTTAGTGGAAAGGCAAGTCGAGCAATCGGGTACATCAACTGCTGATGATCACTTGGCTGTTGTAGTATCAATGAGCTTGAAAATCATGTGAGGGTTCAAATGTTCAAAGTAGTTTGCTAATGATTTGTTCAGCATTTTGTTATATTAAAAAAAATTTGATTATTGCCAAAATAAATTGCCCAAAAAAAGTTTCCTTTCTTCAGAAAAGTTTTCAAGTTTCAGTGCTCTGAAATTGATGTCCGTTGGTGTACAAATACAGGCTGGAGAAAGAACAAAGATGAAGTTTATCACCGTTGACTATTTGGCTTGTAAAAGTTAGCCTGAACTTGAGAATGGACTTTTACTTGTTTAGTTAAAAGTTACTGAGCTATGACTAATATTAGCTGAGGGGCTGTTTAACGAGTCTAAGTCGAGGTAGTCAAGGTTGTCAAAGTAGTCGGTGTTGCTTGAGTTTGACTTTTACATTAGAATTATCAGAATGATGCATTCCTTCTTTATGGCCTAAAACTGAACTTTATAAACTCCAGTCACTTCAGCCAAGTTGTTTTGAAACTCCTAAAACGGTCAACCTTGAAAACACTTTTTTCTGCATTACCTGCTGTGCACAGAATGTTGCTTTGAATTTAACAACATTTACATATTACTCCTTCGCTTTGATAAAAATCAGCAGACAACTCTGGTACAATTGTATACTGCCAATAGTTAATATTAAAAGTGGCTGATGAATTAATTTTTTAATTAAAAACAAACACGTTTATCTCTGCAATGTCAGCTTGTCCACTGTAAATGGTGTCTGAATTGCGATCAATTCTTAATGAATAATGTTTTTACGTGACTATATAAAATAATCAGCCTGCAAAAGAGTAAAAAAGGTACAGAATAAAAACGAAACAATTTCCTATTTAAACACATTTCAGTTGTATTTTTTAAATGAAAACAACTTTTTGCTTATTTAGAAAAAAATGAGCAATTAAAACAAAAATTTCTTTTTCACTTTTTGCTGATTAAAAACTTGTCCTTTCACTACACACTATGAAAAAATTCCTGTGTCCACTGTTTACCCCTTCACTGCTGTTCACTGTTTGCTATGCCCTACTTTTCAGCCCGGTTGTAAAGGGGAAAGAGGTGATTGCAGTGTACACCACCAATGGCAGCACCGTCCACGTGAACCAGAACTTCCGACATGGCCAGCGAATCGAGGTGCCGCTGGCCCAGCTGACCAATGACACCACCCGAGAGGGCTTCATTCAGATCAACAGTCTTCTCAACTTTAACCATCACGTGGCCATTGGAGACGGGGCTGCAGGTGATTATGGTAGTCTCATTGGCAACATAAGTGATGCAGAAGGTAGCAGAGAGCCGAAAAAGATTGCCAGCGGAGCAGAAGCAAATGAACTAAGCGGAGCGTCTGCTGAAGATAAAGGCAAAGAGCCATTGCCTGCGTACTGCAAAGATAAAGAGCAAGTAAGTGATATGCAAAATGTTCTGCTTTTAAAATGTATTCATCATCATCTCTTTTATTATCAGATCAATCGTTTTGTGCACGTCATCACCCAAATCCCTCATGACGGCTGTCCGAGCAACATTGACGCGAAGCTCCTCGAGGGCATCAACCGTCGCCGGGCCTGCGACCGCATGGCCCCGCTCACCCTCTCTGCAAAGCTCTCCACCGAGGCGGCCACTGAAGCGTTGCGAATGCTGCCCAATGTCAAGGGCTTCAAGCCGACCCGGCCCAGTGTGGGCCACTACTGGGCGAGCTACTGGAGCAGCTACGCCAGCAAGGTCGACCAGCGGTATTTCAACCTGCTCGCCTACTGGGACGACAGCAACCGCGGTCGACCCTACTTGAAGGCCCTCAACCGGTACTTCAACAGCAAAGAGTGGGCGGAGACAAAGGAGATTGGCATCGGATGTGCCGGCCGTTTTGCCCGCAACGGCGTCTACAACAGGGGAACGCTGCTGATGGCGATCTTTGAAAACCCCACTCAGGCAGCCAATGACACCCACAAACCCGAGGATGAGCGTGAAGATCTGGACGGCGATGGAAAGCTCGACGCTAGGCGCCTGCCGCCCTACTGTGCCCATGAAAGCAAGGTAAAACCGGTTTTGCGTTTATTAAAGTTTCGTATTCAGTTAACCGAAAAAAATTTGTATTTAGAAACTGAGAAATATCCACTCGAACGTCAGCGTCCCCCTCGCCGCCTGTCCGGCGAGCGTCCTCGAGCAGGCAATTGAGGGCTTTGCCCAGCAGCGAGTTTGTGCCGGCATGCCCCGTCTCATCCACACGCCGGAAATGGCCACCCTGGCGACAGAGTGGGCAACACCAGATGCGCCGGTGGGTTGGCTGGTCCAGCCCACAGCCCATGCCGGCAGAAACGTCGGCAAGGAGCGCCACTCTCTGCGAGGCACGACCTGCAGAACGGACAGCTCTTATACACGGTGGGACGGTGACACTCTAATGCGCTTTGCCAAAATACGTGCCTGAACGAGACCAGACCGCTACTTCACCCCCGAAGAGTGGGCAGACCGGGAGTTGCATGGCTGGCCGCTTTTCCCAAGGCCCAGCAAGAAAAACCTCTTCGGATGTCGTCCTTATGAAGCACCCGGAAAAGCGGCGGCCAACCATCACTGTAACTGACACTGATGTCTGGAAGATGTTCAACTATTAACAATGCAGTTTTGAAGGTTAGTTTCACAATTTGGCGCTTCTAGAAAATGTTGTCACCGCACTGGACGCCCCGGAAGGTTGTCCACCGGAGTAGAAGCCGCGTGGAGGCTCCAAAGGCGACGCATCGTCGGGGACTGCGAGAGGCCCATAATGAGGCATTCGCCGCGGATGCCTCCAACTATGCGGCGACATTGAACATCAACAATTCGTACATTCCTGATACAAACCCTACGTCAGTTTCATAAAAGACCGAGGAGGGGAATGGATCAAACTATTGAAATCAAGAACTTTGACATCTTTGAAAAAGTGGGCCAACTGGAAGAACGACCGTGGTTCAATGGGCATTCGGCAATCGCTATTCACCAGGGGAGCTGCGGACACCAGGGTTTGGCGTCGGATGCGCCGTCTAGACTGATTATTGGCCTAAAGATTTAAAAAGTATGACCTGTTAATGGCTAATACAAACAACACAGTCTTAGCACGACGATGTGGGTAACGCTCTTTGTATACTATCACAGTCACAGAGTGTGATAAAAATCAAATTTTTTCAAATCCGCAAAGCTCATCCAGAATACGCCAGTCTGACCAGAAAGGGAAGACTATTTCTACTTGTCGCCTTCTGTCAGTGTCCAGGTCAAGGCCTGTCAGTTTTCCGAACACCACTCCTGTTTATTGGTTGGATAGATAGATAACACCTTTTATTCAGCAAGTACCCAGATGGCGGGTATAATTTGCGATATAATTGGAGATCACTAATCAAAATTGATCACAATAATAATAAAAAATCCAATGTATAAAAAATCCAATAGCAAACAAAGCAAAAAATGATCAAAATAGCAACGACAGTGTTTGTGTGTGTTAAAGGTGACTCTTTTAATGAGTGTAATTCTTTTACTGCTTTTGCTGTTGTTGCTGGCAGATGTGCTCGTGATGAAGTAGAGGTAGTGCTAAAATTTGTTCCTAAAAACACAACGCCTCTCCTGATCACCATGGCAAATAGAAAAGTGCAGTGACCATCTTATCATGCCCACTGCCCTGTGTGGCCCCTTCAGCTGCTTCTCCATGTCCTCCTGCCGTTTGATTTTATTTAAACGTATCTTTTTTCTAATCTTTTCCAGTTCCTCTTCAGAAAAAATCCATTTTTTTAATTCACTAAGCAAAGTATTTTCTCAAACGGCTTTTTGTATTTACATATTACTCCCTCGCTTTGATAAAAATCAGCAGACAAATCTAGTACCATGGCATACTAATTGCAATTGGTTATTATTAAAAGTAACTGATGAATTAATTTTCAGTTAAAAACAAACACGCTTATCATTGCAAACAGTCAGCTTGTTGTCCACTGTAAATGTTGTCTGAATTGCGATTAATTCTTAATGATTATTAATGTTTTTACGTGACTAAATAATCAGCCTGCAAAAGGGTAAAAAAAGTACAAAATAAATGCAAAAAAATTTCTTATTTAAACACATTTAAATTGTATTTTACTAAAACGAAAATAACTTTTTGTTCATTTAGTTTTTCTAAAAATGAGCAGTTAAAACAAAAAATTTTGTGTCTACATTTTGCTGATTGAAAAACTGTCCTTTCACTACACACTATGAAAAAGTGCCTGCTCACCCCTTTACTGCTGTTCACCTGCTATGCCCAACTTCTCAGCCCGGTTGTGGAAGGGAAAGAGGTGATTGCAGCAAATGACAATGAAGAAAAAGAGCCATTGCCTGCGTACTGCAAGATAAAGAACAGGTAAGTGATTTAAAATGTTCTGCTTTAAAAATGTACTTACCATCTTCATGATCACTTTGTCCTCTTCAATTTATCAGATCAATCGTTTTGTGCACCTCATCACCCAAATCTCTCATGACGGCTGTCCGAGCAACATTGACGCGAAGCTCCTCGAAGGCATCAACCGTCGTCGGGCTTGCGACCGCATGGCCCCGCTCACCCTCTCTGCGAACCTTTCCACTGAGGCGACTACTGAGGCCCTGCGAATGCTGCCCAACGTCAAGGGCTTCAAGCCGACCCGGCCCAGTGTGGGCCACTACTGGGCGAGCTACTACAGCAAGGTCGACAAGAAGGTCGACGAGCGGCACTTCAACCTGCTCGCCTACTGGGACGACAGCAACAAGGGGCGGCCCCAGCTAAAAGCCCACAACCGGTACTTCACCCGGCAGGAGTGGGCGGAGACAAAGGAGATTGGCATCGGATGCGCAGGCCGCCTTGCCCTCAACTGCGTCTACAACCGCGGATCGCTGTTGATGGCGCTCTTTGATAGGCCCACCACCCAGGCCACAACCGCCACCGCCAATGCCACCGACAAACCCGAGAATGAGCGCAATGACGGCTTGATCGGCGACGGAAAACTAACCGACGCTAAGCGCCTGCCGCCCTACTGTGCCGATGAAAGCAAAGTAAAACTTCATGTTTTTTCCTTTATTAAAATTTGGTAATCAGTTAAAATTAACCGAAAGCAAATTTTGTATTTAGAAACTGCGAAGGATCAACTCGAACGTCAGTGTCCCCCTCGCCGCCTGTCCGGCAGACGTCCTCGAGCAGGCAATTGAGGGCTTTGCCCAGCAGCGAATCTGCGCCGGTCTGCCCCGTCTCATCCACACACCGGAAATGGCCACCCTGGCAACAGCGTCTGCAACCAACAGGAGCACCCCCGATGGGAGGTGGTACCAGCCAAACTCACCCTTTGCCGGACAGTACACCACCTTCAAATCGGTGCAAATGTCTGATCAAATCATCGACCTGCGCGAACTGGACATCTTCAACCGGTGGGACGATTGGAAGGGTCTTCCCTGGTACTTGCCCGGCGACGGCCAACCAGACCGCTACTTCACCCCCGAGGAGTGGGCGAAGACACGGGAGTTTGGCATTGGTTGCGTCACCTTTCTTGATCAAAAGATCCAAAGAAACGTCTTCTGGATGACCGTCTTTTTTAAGCACCCTGGAAAGTAGTGTTAGCCATTTTAAGTTGATGGCCTGCACAAGCCTAAGAGTAGCCTAAACTGGCTTTTTCAAATTTGTTCAAAATTGTTTGACTAAATATTGATCGGTGCCTAACAATAAATCAAAGTGCTCAAATTTCAAAACAGTTTGTTAATGATTATTTAGTAAAATTTTTATTATTCATTAAAAAAATAAAATTTTATTACATCCAAAATAGATCGTCCAGATAGGCGGTTTCCTCCGCTTCAGCAGAAGACTGGTTTTCAAGTGTCATCTCTGAAATGGACGGCTCTTCTACAATCTCAATTGTTGAACAGTGCTTTGAAATGCTTTCCTGACCGCCTAAACTCAGATCCAGGAGCTGATTGTAGAACTCGCTGTTGTACATCCGGGCGCCGAAGCTCTTCATAAAGTTGACAATGTCGTCATTCAGGCTGAACATCTCCTCGACGTTGGAGAGCAACTTTCGGTAGGACTCCTCTGCTTCGGTGATAGTCGGGTACTTTAGGGTAAGATAGCGAAACAGAAGCTGCCGGTAACGGTTGTGTTCCGCTTGGATTTTAATTCCATCCGAGTACTCGGGCTGAGGCGTGAAGAGGACAATGGCGGTGAGAAGGTCAAAGATGTGCCCGTCCTGTTTCCACTCGTCGCGAAAGAGGTTGGGCAGATTTCGGTGCCGCTGGTAGCCGCACTTGGTGCAGTACGGCTCAATGTAGCGCATCGACACGAGGACGTTTGCTTGGGCGTTGTCCTTTGGAAACAAAAGAAGATAAATTTAAAAATTAGTTTAAAAAGATCACTTTAAATTTTGGATGAAAAAAAACGTACATTAATGAAACCCCAACACTCTCTGCTGGCGTTGTACATGATCACCGTGCGAATGGAGAGCATTTTCAGGAGACTGAGCTTCATCATCAGCCCCTGGTCTTCTCGGGAGAGGCCGTTGAAGGCGCTCAGGCCTTTGCTGGCACTAATGAGCCGGTGGAACATGAACTGAGTGATGCGACTGGCGTCTTCGACGTTAAACGATTCCAGGTACTGAATCCGTTTATACGGGTTCTGCAGAACTGAACAGGCTGAGCTGAGTTCTTGAAGGAGGCAGGATTCGGGGAGAATTAGTTCCTGATAGGGAAAAGCGTTGATGTCCGGATGTAGGCGAAAGAAAAAGCAAGCAGGTGGAAACTGTTGTTCGCTGCTGACCAATTGGCCTGAAAAAGTTGGCCTGAACTCGAGAATGGACTCGTATTTGCTCGCCTGGAAGAGGCTGAGTTGTGAATGACTGTTTGCCGTAGATGGACTGTTTAGCGAGTCCAAATCAAGGTAGTCAAGGTGCTCAAAGTGGTCGGGATCAGTGTTGTTGTTGTTGTTGTTGTTTGTTGTTGTTCGAATCTGACTCCTGCATTAGAATCTCTTCGGTAATGAGATTGTCAAACAGTAGCTCATCAGAGGAGGTAATAGACTGCTCTATTCTCTGATCTCCATTGTTGTTGTTGCTGTTTGATGGCGGCTGCAAATGAGCTTCCTGAAAGGAGCTATTTGCGGGTGTGGGCGTAAAGATTGAGGGAACTATAGAGGCAAGAATGTCCATGTCTGCTGGTGAGGAAGTGGCAGCATTGATGGGAAAAGAGGTAGTGCACTCGGGAGTTGTGCTGTCTGGTGGCAATGAAGAAGATGAGGATGGCTCAAAAGAGTTATTTGGTTGTGCGTTCATGCCCATAGCCGCTGCCCATTGCTGCCCTTTCAACTGCTTCTCTAGGTCCTCCTGTCGCTTGATCTTGTTTAGGCGTATCTTCTCTCTAATCTTCTCGCGCTCTTCCTCAGAGAGAATCCACTCTTTTCGCATCCCGACGGCGAAACAGCGGCGAAGGCGACACTTTGTACAGAAGCGACGAGTTATGATGTCAATGGAACAGTTGTCATTGAAGGGACATGTTAGCTCCTGTAGATTAAGGAACCGACAAATTAATGGAATGAAAGAATGCACTGCAGGAATGCACCTCACCTTGTTGGAAAGTGCATTGCGCCGAAAGAATGCCTTGCAGGACATGCAGCTGGCGCAGCCAAAGTTGATTCCTGTAAAAAACAAAAATAGTAGTTAAACTTAAATGAAATTATAAACTTCCCTCTAAAACAACCTTTCGCTTTATCTGAGCAAACTAAGCAAGTTTTGGCAGTTCCCGGACGTCGACCCATTTTTTTCAATGACTTGTTATTTAATTGGTATTTTCAAAAAAATAGTGCAGTTATTGCAGATGATGTTGTGGCAATGAAATGCAGTGGCAACAAGTTGTGCAAAAGAATAAATTTTTGCAAACAAAGTGAGAGCGTGCACTGTCAGTAATGTTTTATGCACAGAGTTGGAACAACACTATTTTCACTAGAGTGAGTGTGCGCTATCTAATCTTTAAAGTCGGCAAAGCAGTTGAGTGTACGGTGGTGCACCGATGATGCAGCCGCCGCTACAAATGGACTCACACCACAAGAGATCACGTTTGCAGCTGTATACTCACTGAAAGTGTTGATAAGACTGTTTCCCTTTACTTTGCCTAACACATGACAGCAGTTGTGTTGAGTGGCAAAAAACAGCAAAAACAGAAAGCAGCAGCATTTTCTATTTGGGTACATTTGTTTGCCGGTGCAAGTCGAGTATGCATCTACAGTGAAAACTGCCGACAGAACAAGCCGGCTGCACTTCTATGATCAAAAGAAAATGTAAACAGACGACATACACACATAGAGGCAACCAGTTTATCTAGATTATACCATTAGAAGAAAAAGTAATTAAAAGTCTCTTTTTTAGTTTATTTTACAGTAAAATAATAAAATTCAAGTGGTTGGCGGTTAGTGAATCACAATGTTGGCGTAAAGAAAAAGGGAAAGGAAAAGGTGTGTGTGTATAGTAAAAGGAGGTATAAAAATCTTCAGTTTTTTTCATTTCAATTGGTCAGTCAGTCAGTCAATCAGTCAGCTGCCATCTAACCAAGGTTAGCCCGTTTGGTCAGATGCTCCCGAGCAATGATGAGGCGCTGAATCTGCGAAGTGCCCTCGTAGATCTGGTAAATCTTTGCATCCCTCATCAGCTTCTCCACCGGGTACTCCGAGTTGAAGCCCGCTCCACCGAAGACCTGCACCGCATCTGCGGCGCACTTGTTGGCCACGTCGGCGGCGTAGCACTTGGCAATGGAGGCCCAGTAGGTGTTCGAGTCGCCCTGTTCGTAGGCGAAAGCCGCCCGCATGTAGCTCATACGGGCCGTCTCAATGCCGATGACCATGTCGGCGAGAATAAACTGAATCGCCTGGTGGCCGGCAATGGGAATGCCAAAGGTCTTCCGCTGGAGGGAGTAGGCGGTCGCCTCGTCGAGACACCGCTGAGCTAGGCCCACCGCACTGCAGGCGACCGGCGCCCGCGTCAGGTCAAAGGCGCCCATGGCCACGAGGAAGCCCTTGCCCTCGCCTCCGACCACATTTGCCTTGGGAATGACCACATTCTCAAAAGTAAGGCCCCGAGTGTCGGAGCACCGCTGGCCCATCATGATCTCCTTTCGGCCGACAATCAGCCCGGGGGAATCCCGTTCGACGATGAAACCGGTAAAGGCTTCACTCTTCTTTGCTTTTGGGTTTGGGTTGGTGCGGGCGAGGACAAAGTACCAGTTGGCACGGCCGCCGTTAGTGATCCACATCTGATTATGGAGAAAAAAGAGTTGTCAGTATATTTACAAAACTTGGAATGATCCTAACCAAAAGCTTACCTTCTGACCATTGAGCACCCAATCACCGTCGGCGTTTTTCTCCGCCTTTGTGGTGATGCCAGCCACATCGGAGCCAGTGCCCGGCTCAGTCACCGCATAGGCGACCTGAATCTTCTCCGAGGTGCACCGTCCCAGAAACTCCTTCTTCTGCTCCTCAGTTCCAAAAAGAATGAGCGGCGACTGCGCCAGTCCGTTGCTGCCAATGGCCGTGGCAATGCCCGAACAGGCGTAATTGAGCTTCTCCCCGGTCAAACAGCGGTCAACCATGCCCATACCCAGGCCGCCGTACTTTACAGGAACGGTGCTGTTGGCAAAGCCCAGGTCCCAGGACTTCTCAAAGATGTCCTGCGGGTAGTCCATCGACTTGTCGTACTCGGCCGCCCGGGGCAGGATCTCCTCGCGGGCAAATTTCTCCGTCATGTCGAGCATCGATTTCTGCTCGTCGCTCAGGTCGAACCAGGGTCCTTTGGAGGCGTTGGTTTCGGTGGAAAGTTGACGAGCATTTTGAACTGAAACAGAAGTCGCTTTTGGCAGTGTCTGCTTCAACGCAGTGGCCAACGAGGAGCGAAGTGCAAGGCTGAGGACTGGATTCATCATTCAAAAGATTCGGCGTGTGCTTCAGTTTTAATGAAAAACAAAAGAAAGCTGGGAGAGTTCAGTGAAGAGACACACACAAGCAGACGAATAAATAGGCAGTAAAAAGTGAAAGAGGCTTTCACCAAATGACGCTGGCACTGACTTGCTTTTTGGGGTGCAGCTGTACATTGAAAAAAGTCAAACACTGGCACATCAACAGTTGGCGCCGTTTACATCAACACACAAAGCTGCCGCTAAAAGAAGTGGAAGACATTGATGCAGCAGCATAGAGCGCCCATTGGATATGGAACAACGCAAAACAGATGCACAGGCGCGGAACAGTCATGCTTTGCGCCTCTCTCAACTGGTATTTTCTCTCTTTCTGGTGCTGAGGGGCTGCCCCTACAATGACGGCCACAATTGTCTGCCTAGTAAGAGGTCAACATTGGAACATTGTCTGAGTGATAGCAGTGCTGATGGCTGTGAGGTGATTAACATGAACTGTTGATGTATAGGTAGCAACAGCTGCAGCATCGACGAACATCATCGAGCACACCAGGTCACACAGCACAGCAACAACAGGTAGTAATTTGTTGGTTGCTCGGGTGTTTGCAACAGCTGATGATGATGAGGCATTCTTTTTCTCTCTTTCTTTTTCAGTAAGGCTAAAATGGGAGAGCAGATGACAGAGCGCAGATAATTGTGGCTGGCCAAGGTTCTGACCACTTTAGTCATGCGACAACGGAGAGATTAGCAGCGGCAGCAGCAGCAGCAGTGCGCCTGAACCTTGAAGTTAAGTTAAGGATCGATGCTAGTGGACAAACTGTACTTTGATGCGCACTTCAAACATATGCGACATCGGGCAAAAAAGAAAGTCAAATCATTTAGTGTACCAAAAGTTTTAGCCGATCAGAGCTAGAGTCGGCAAGAAAACCTACTTTTCCCTCTACATGCAAATAGAGGAGGGATGGAAAACAGAAGTAGTTAGTTTTACCCGGTACACAGTAGATTCAGTACAATTAGTCGTACAGAAAAAAAGCAGTAAACGTTAAGTGGCAGCAGTGTTAGTAGCAGTAGCAGTTGCTGAGTACACGAGTCCCCTGGAAAACGTACCGTCGTGGCGACAGTCTACCCTGACTGATATGCTTATGACTGATTTGCTGATTATCTTCTCTAATGGATAAAGTAAAACGGGAGAAGGCAACAATCATCTTCAATTTAGCAACCATCAACAGTGTGTGTGTATATTCAGTAGTTTCCTTTCTATTGCCATCAAATGGCACTAAATAATGGTAATTAATTACAGAAAAGAACCTGCCCGTTTCGTCTGTAGTCGTACAAAAAGGCACTGATGTACGATAGCAAAAGGAGAAAGCCAGCAGTGTTTCACACCCCGTCAAACAGAAAGTTAGATTACACAGTTGATGTTAGGTGACTGAGCCTGAGCAGGAGAAAACCGGTTAAGTTGGTGAAGCAAATAAAAATAAAGTGCGAGGGGACTTTGTTGTTGACCAATCATCAGCATCAGTTTTAGCAGTGCTCTCGTTTTTTCTGTACAAAATGTATCAAAATGAGTGCAGCACTTTTTTCGTCTATCGCCACCACTGTTGATAAGATGACATCAAATCGCCAGGCCAGTCACAACTGACAGCTTCGATGGTCGTTTATCTCTCAATAGCTTTCTGTGTGCTCTATGTGACACGCTTTATTCTCCCATTCTCTCCATTTGGTTAATTTCAGTCTTGCATCCTCTCTCCTTCTCCCTCTTCTTCCTCTTTCAGAGAAAGCAAGAGAGTTTTTGCGCGTTTTCCTTCAACAGTGCCTCAAACGTCATCGCTACCACCAATAACTGTCTGTTGCAGTGGCGACGGCGGCTGCCACTGTTGCTGCTGCATCTTCTCACTTTCACTCTCCAGCTCATCACCAGCAGCAGCAACAGCACATCATCAGTGGTCCATCGATACACCATTTCACCTCCAACTGTTGTGTCTGTCTGTCTGTCTGTTTGTGATACTCACATTGGTGAGATAAACTTTCCTTAGTTAAAACTTGTGAGGTAGAAGAAGAGAGAAAGCACATTTGTTGCATTTTGGGTGCAATTTCCAGACAGCAGCACAGTACAGCACAGTTTGCTCAACATTAAATTGTCCTCATTCGTTTATTACCTCCTCTTGAGAATCATCATCAACATCATTTACAAACCACAAAATACACAAAAAATATGAGCTCAATTTTGTCAACACTGGCGCGGCGGTCAGCGGCCCAGCACAAATCAGCAGTGATCAGCAGCAGCCGCCAACTGCTTCAAGCGATTCTCAACGCCGGAAAGGTTCGCCATTCTAGCACCAGAGTGCTCCCTTCGGGTGACAGTCTGTTAGTACCTGGGCAATCTTTAATTTAATTTAAATTAATTAATGATGCTATAATTTAATTAGACCCTTCGTTGCCAAGCCGTACTCATACGCGCACGGCAAATCACAGTACGAGCTAATCTACAAGACCATCGGCCAGCTGCTGGACGATCGAGTTGCCGCGGAAACGGGTCGGCCAATGTTCATCAGCCACCATGAGGACATCAAGAGGACTTTACGCAGTTAATGAGGACGTCAACCGAGTGGCCAAGGCCATGACTGAAGACCTTGGTTTGAAGCGAGGGGACGTCGTCGGTTTGTGGGGCTGTAATACCTACAATTGGGTAAATAGAAAAAGTTTTTATTATCTTTGTTATCAAAACTAACTATCTTTCTTGACAAATTTTCTAGATCACAATTCAGTACGCTTGCGCCCGTCTTGGCGTCATCCTTGCACCATCAACCCTTTCTACCAGGCCGTCGAGCTCGACTACGCCCTCCGCAAGAGCGACATCAAGGCGCTCTTCATGCCCGGAAAGAGCTCCCCTCAACAGGTGGTCAACCGCTTTGAGAAGATCCTCACTGAGGCACTTCAGGTGGAGGACCAGTCAGTAACCGACCCGCTCATCCTCCAGCACATCATCACCATCGACGGTGAGCCGTACAGCGAGGGCGAATTCAAGGCTAAAAACGCCGGCACCGCCCCCTTTAAAATGCACAGTCTGGAGAAGCTGAAGGAGGCAAAGAGCACCGCCTCCCTGGACTCCTCCCTCCTGAACCTCGTCTCCCCTGACGACCCCTCCATTATCATGTTCACCAGCGGGACGACCGGCAAACCCAAGGGGGCGTATCTGTCGCAGTTCACCCTGGCAAATAACGCCTACCTTGCCGCAAAAAGCTACCAAAATACCGACCCTGCCGAGCTGTCCATGTGCTGTCCGCTGCCTTTCTTTCACTCCTTTGCCGCCACTCACGGCGCTATCGCCATGACTGCCTCGCCCTTCCAGCTGGTCATCCCTTATCTAAAATACGACGTCCGAGCAATCATCGACTCGATCAACGCCAACCGCTGTACGCACATTGTCGCCACGCCCACGCTGGTCATTGATCTGCTGAACAGTGTTAAGAAGGAGGGCGTGACGCTGAACTCACTGAGAAGTTGTCTGGCGGGTGGGGCGTCGATGCCGGTGGAAACGGCCCGGCAGTTTTGTGAGGCGATTCCCAGTCTGACCGACTTTCGCATTGGTTACGGCGCCACCGAGCTAGGACCAGCGTCTACTGGCTCGAGAACTAGCTACTCCTTTGAAAAGAGGACAGAGACGATTGGTAAACGCTTTTTGATTTCTAGATTTTGAATTTTCTAACTTTTTTACCACTATTTCAGGCACTCCAATCGACTTTGTAGAGATCAAACTGGTCAACCCAGAAACGAGGCAGATTGTGAAGATAGGCGAAACGGGAGAGATTCATCACGAGGCTTCAACACCATGATCGGTTATGGAAGGACCGGTGAAGACGGCTGAGGCGATTGACCACGCCGGATGGTACAACACCGGTGACCTGGGAGTGATGGACGAGGAGGGCTTCTTGAAAATCATCGGACAACGAAGGAGCTGATCATTGTCGGTGGGAGAACGTTTACCCGAGGGAAATTGAGGAGCTGCTGCACACTCATCCGCGATACTCGATGCGCACGTCATTGGAGTGCCTGATCCGCGAAAAGGTGAGGAGATTTGCGCCTGGGTGAGTTGAAGAACGGCGGTGGTGATGGTGATAGAAAGGAAGTGACCGAGGAGGAGCTGAAGAAGTTTTGCAAAGATAATGTAAGTTTGATGTTGTTTTCAGAAATTGTGTTAAACTTGATGCTAACTTTTTTGTAATCTCTAACAGTTGACCTACTTCAAAGTGCCGAGGTACTTTCTTTTTGTGGACGCATTTCCGGTGACCAGTGTCGGCAAAGCGAAGAAGTTTGTCATGCGGGAGATTACTTGTAAAAAACTAGGACTGAAAGAGAATAATTAAATAGAAAATGGTGGTTATTTGTTAATAAAATTTTGCATTGTTTTTGAGCTGCTGATAAACTGCTGGTGCTGTTTCAATAGAAAAGTTTCTTTTAAAATTTTTTTATCATCACCAAAACCTGACTAAAATCACAAAACCATATTAGAAGAGACACCGCGCATTTTTTATTTCTTTTGGAGCTTCGGTACATTGAAACCATATTAATTTTAAATGGTCATTGTTTTTTACTGATTTTTTCATTCAAGATAAAAAATGTGCTGAATTAGAAATTTGTGATTTTTAAAAATATTTTTAACAAGTAAGAAAAATGAAATAATTATTTTATGTGAGTTTCTGGTCCTACCGACTTGGTTATCGTTGTGTTCAAAAAATCTTGACAAAAAGCTATTCAAAAATATTTTATGTTGCGCTCAGTCCCCCTTTGGGAAAAAAAAGCATTTTTTGTTAATTTTACTAAATAACTTTTTTCAAATCTTATCAAGTTTTATTATGTTTTTGTACAAATTATTTTTTTAACCGGACCGGGAAAAGCTGGATAAAAAAACAAAAATTTTTTTAACTTAATTTTACTTTTTTAACAATACTAACTTGACATAAAAACATTTTTTAAAAAAATATGTTGGCGTTTATGCAATTTTTTGCAATTTTCTTACATTGTCAATATTTTCTCATTAAAGTTTTAAAAAACAAAAAAAAAAAATTGTTGACGTTTCTTTTTTAAAACCACAACTTAAACTTTTAAAATACAATTAGCACAACTTTTTAAAAGTTTGCCTTATTTGCTGCTAATGTAAATTTGGGGAAAATTTTAACTAAACTTTAAATTTTAAAAACCGAATTCTTTAAAAAATATCAGATGGCTGCCATGAAAAACAGTGAAAAAAGCAAATATTTTTTGACTTAAAATATAAAATTTTGTAACTTTGTAATGCTGTTTAGCCTGCTCCCCACCTTTGAGAGGCTCTGAAAATGCTTCTCTCTACAGTCCCTCCTCGTTGCTTTTTCCCAAAGTACGCCCAAAGTGTCGGTCGCCGCTTGGCGCCCAAATAAAGCGACCCCTTCGTCGGCATACTACGCCACCTGCTTCTGCTAACATTTCCCCCTGTGTTTGAATCCTTCTTCCGCGGCGCGTACAATCAGTACGATTTGTCGATGTTTCCCGCTGGACCGACTGGTTTTCCCCCCACCTACTTGGTTGGCGCTGGCCCCCTACAACCTGCTGACGGTCTTTTTGACTACTTCTTAGCGGGGCCCCCACACCCAACAGTGGCCCCCATGCTCACTGACCTTCTGAGAAGTACGGTGAGAAAAGGAAAAAACTTTCTTTTAAAAAAAAAGATAAGTTTGTGATTGCTCACTAAATTTTTTTGCAGGCGCCAAGCCGTTAAATCAAAGAGTGTACAGCAGTACAACACCGCCCTAAGCACAGTCCCTTCCACTTTATCACCCATTCTAGCACCGTTTGGGGCTGTGACCTGCTTCGTGTGGCGCAAGAGATCATAGGCTGGCTTTCCCGAAGAATTTCCCCTTTTGGGGCGCTTTCTCCCGCACTGGGTTTACAGCGACCGCAAATACCACCACCCGCCTCAGTTGAGTTACTTTGGCGCTTTTCCGCGGCGTACCCGCTGTCGACTGGCAGTGCTGGGCCACCTCTCTAGTTGTTACTGTTTTTTGGGGGTTTCCCGTTTAAACCTGCTCCTGCTGCCCACATGGTGCCCCTTTTCTAGCCATTATGCTTCCCAAAACTACCCCGACTTCTTGAGCGCTTTTCAAAGCCTTTTTTTTCCTCAAAACCCCCCGGGCGTCTCCGTGCGCTGATGGGGACTGGGCCTTGTGCTGGCCCTTTTTCGAGCTTTTAACAGGGCGCTGTTTTTTTAAGATCATTGTCCTAGTACCACTGCCTGGAGTCCCGCACGCTCGAGAGGTGTTAAAAAAAGGCGGTTTATCAAATGAAAACGGGAGCACGGGACAAGTCAAAATCACTTTTTCGGGGTTTTTAGCAGCAGCAGCAGAAAAAAATTTTTTTATTTTACTGAAACGTCCCCCATGGCCCATTAGCGCTATTTGGGTTTTAAAGGCTTCTGTGGGAACGCCCCCTCCTCGTTGTTTGGTACCCCTTTAAAGGACTTTTTATCTCGCCTCTCCCTTTTTTGCCAACACCAGGCGGGGCTCGTCTTTGCGTCACCCCTCTGCTTGATTCTTTAAAAATTGGACGTTCTGGGAAAAATTTACATGCTGGGGGTTTTCCTAGGGATGATGATTTTTTTTGCTTGTTTTTTTTGGGACTGTGGGTTTGGGGGCGTACGACAGCGCCGACCAAAAACTGTACATTGCAAATAAAGTGCGCGGAAGAAACGGGAAAAACGCAGCGGCATGACACGGTCGTTCGCGCACCAAACTAAAACTTGGCGTACTATGAGTGCTGGCACGCGAAAAAAGGGCGTTTCCCCCTTTGGGCACCATCAAAAGTAAATTCCCCTGGTGAGGAGAAGGGCCGAGAAAAAAAAAGACATTAAAAACTAGTTAAAATTTTACTTTTGTTTTTAAAAGCTGCTTTTACTGTCTTTATTTTTTTGTTTCTTTTTAAAAATTTTTTTTTTTAAGAACAAAAATTTTAGAAAAAATTGCTTATATTTTTAAAAAAAGGGCTTTAAGTGCAAAAACAACACAACATTCTTTCAAAAAAAAAGTTTCTTCCTCTTTTTGGTTGGGGGCAAAACGAGCTAATCAGCCTTTGTTTATTATAAATTTTTTTTAAATTTTGCGGTTGTTCCCAGCCGTCGTCGTGCCAACCAAATGCATCATCAACTTAAAAACCTGATAAAAAAAAAAACTCTAAAATGAAAAGGGTTTGTGGGGCCGAACGACACTCACCCCTTGTGTATTTTAAAAAAACCAAAAATTTTAAAAACTGAAAGGGTGAAGGGGGGGTCCTTTTTTTAAAAAATTTTAATTTGGGGGGGTGGATGAGGGTGGTGATTTTAGCAAACCAGTTTTGTTTTAAATGTTTTTTATTTTTTATAGTCAAAAATTAGTGGGTTAAAACAACAACGTTTTTGTAAATGTTTGCCAAAAAAAATTAAAAAAAAAATTAAAAAGTTGTTTTTGTGTGAAAATGTTGAACCCCAAATTTTAAAATTTTTTTAAAAAATGAAAAAGAAAAACTTTATGTAAAAAGACACTAACCCAACAATTTTGGGAAGGGAAACCCAAATGTTTAAGGTGGTGTCATTTGGTGCGCCCGACGGGTTGGGGCCCCAACGGCTTTGGGGTTTGTACCAAGCCGTCCAAACCCATTTAATGCTAAAATTTGGAAAAATAAAAAATTGTGGGTATGGCGCGAAGCGAACTCAAAACCCTTGTTATTTTTATGTTTATTGCGGTTTTTTTTTTTTATTGTTGGTTTCATGCTGCTTTTTAGGGATCAAGGGGAAGAAAAAATTAAACACCATTTTTAAATAAGAACAAAAATGGCGTGGTTGTGCGCATGCGTTTTTAAAAAGAAACAAAAAAAAATGACTTAAAAACCAATAAAACTAAATCAAAAGCGTTACCTCATAAACGGATTGTGGTAATTTTTACCCCAGGAGGGCCAAAAGTGAAAACGAAAAGCTTGCCTGACTGGGAACGTGTACAGTAGAGGATTTCAGTTTAGTGTTGAGGAAAAACGGCTCGACGCCACTGTCGATTATAGTTACTACGACTAACCCAACTGCGAGGCACAGATATTACCTACCTTAGCCTAAAGAACATATCTAGCCTCTACGTGCCAGAATACTCCCGGTCATATCTACTACGATCGTTGATCAGCATATCGCTAGCCTCTTCACCTGCATGCGAATCGACGAATCAGGGGCCCATAGCGCCTCACCAGCTGATTGACAAGACGCACCACGTCAGGACAGTACACGCACACGCAAACGATCACATGTCATGCGACTATGAAGTGTTACGAGTGTGATAGTCTGAAAGTGCCACCAACTGCAGAGTAGTACACGTGTAAAAGTACGAATTCCCCACTTCGAAGTATCAGCGTCCCGTGAGATTCCGATCGAGACACCCGTCTGCCGCTGTAGGTATTCTACTGAGTCTACTTTCCTTTTACTTCCTTTCCCGTCCCGTCGCTAATCTGTACGCAGATGCATGGCACAATGCCCGCATCTATGTCACCATGTTTGGCTGACCAAGACACGCGCAGTAAAAGGGGTATTCAATCGATGTTGTAAACTGTATTTCGGACAATTTCCTTGCATCATCCCCCCCGTGATCAGCCCCTTTTGCATGAGGCTTTAAATCGGCAATCTAAAGGTGGTAGACAAACGCGACGGCGATGAAAAGGTGCATGCAGAAGAGCGTCAGCTTGATGATGTGCAGTGCACAGAAAAGGATTATGAGCAGGTCGGCCAGGCCGATAAGGTACTTCAACGTCCAAGAGCTGTCTCCTTCAGAAATATTCGGCAGCAGGAAGTAGTTGTGGTAGTAGTAACCGCCAATGAGAAGGACTAAACTGATAAAATAAAATGTGTTTAATAAAAAAAATCTAGTTTAAAAATGCACTAAATACCAGTTCCAATGAGAAAGACACTGATAAAGAGTTGAAGGAGCCAGGTGAGCAGCAGTGCTCGCCTTCGAATAATCTCGCTGATGTGAGAAAAGCAAGTCAAAGTTGGCACAGCCCACTGAATGGCGACAACTTCTTTTGAATTGTACAACCGAATGAAAGTGTTTACAAGTTTTTTTAAAAATTGAAAGAGACTTTGCTTCATCAAGTTCAGATCAGGTTTAATCTGCGGATTCAGCGATAAAAAATTGAAAGCGTTGACGACCATGACCTCGTGACAAAGTCGAATTATACTGTTGAAATGTTTTACGTACATCGTCCAGTCAAAGTGAATGATGAAAACGGTAAGCGGTGAGAAGCACAGGGCAGCATAGAAGTTTATAACTTTGGCGTCCATGCTGATGTTCATCAGAACGTCGTACTGCTGAATCGTGCGGAAGTTACCTGTAGAAAGCACAAGCGAGGCTGCCCAAAATCGAATCACCGCAAAACCGAGGTAAAAGTAGAGAGCAAGGCGCCAAGTTGGCCACCGGTTTGGCAATTCATTTTGATTCATTACTAAATTGTTAGTACTACTTCTCTTGACCATGTCACTGACCAGATTGGGTGACAGGTTCCAAAGCTGATAAAGTAGCTTAACAAAAAAATTCATTTTTATTTGTTTGAGTTGCAAATGTAAATTTATTTAGGTAACAATTGTGAATTGAGAAAATGTAAAGCAAAAATGGTCCTGTTTTATTGATTTGCTCTTTGTGCGCTTTTAAGTTCAATGGGATTCCAGAACGGAGCGAGGGGTAAACAGCCCTTTTTTTTTTTTGCCCTAAAGCAATTCCGGTTTTGCCCCTCCGCCCGAAAAAGGTGGCAAAATTCAACGGGGGATAAAAGAAAGAAAAGTGGCAGCGATAGTCCAAGGGGGAGGGTTTTTAAAGAATGGGAAAGGGAAGTTTTTTTAGAAAAAACCCCCAAGGGGGGAAATTTTCGGAAAAATTGTGTTTATATTGGGGGAACAGACTAAAAAAAACTTTTTTTAAAAAAATTTTTAAAGGGTTTTTGAAAAAAATTGAAAAATTGTTCAAAGGGGAAAAAGTGAAAAGGCCAAAAAACCAGGGCACCCCCCCCTAAATTGTCCCCAAAGGGGAAAAGTGGAAAAGGGGGGGGAAAAAACCCTCTAAACAATTTTTTTTGTAAAACCCCCAACGGAAATAGGAAAACCCCCTTGTAAACAAAGCGAATTAAACGGGGGAAAAGTTTAACGGGTTCACGCCAAAAAGTGGGGATTGAAAACTTACCTGGCCCCAAAGGCGAATGAACTTTGGTTTTAATGGTCCAGGTAGTAAATGAAAAAAAAGGGGTCAGGAGAAAACAGGCTCCCCAAAAATTGACCACGGGCCCGTAGAAAAGGCCCGGCAGTGCCCACGGTGGCAACCTTTTGACCCCAAAAGGACTACTCCCCAGGTGGGCGTGGGCCCCCAAGTGGAGTTCTTAAATTTTTTTATTTTTTGGTTTTTGCAAATTTTTGTGTTTTTTGTAAAAAAAAAAATGGGGGTGAAATTTTTAGGAAAAAAAAAGGCAAAAAGCCCTTTTAGCTTTTTTGAAAAAATAAAATGTTAAAAGTTTTGTTTTTTTGAAAAAAAAAACCCCCAAGTTTTGAAAACTTTTTTGGAATCGATTTTTTTGATCATTTGCAATTTTTTTTTTTAATTTTAGTTTGGAATTTTTAACAAAAAAAAAAACTTATTTTGAAAAAAAAACCTTTTTGGTAAATAATTAAAAACGATTAAAATTTTAAAAACAACCAAAAAAATTTAAAATTTTTTAAAATTTTTAAATAAAAAAACTTTTTAAATTTTAAAAATTTTTTTTTTTTTCTGTGTCATGATAAAACAAAAGGCAAACTTTTATTTTTATTTTTCCAATCATCTTAAAATAAAACGAAAAAAATTTTTTTACTACGAACAAAAAACAGTTGAAAAAATTTAATTTATTTTTTTCACCAGGAACTTTTTCGGTGCCCTTTGAAAGAACGCTGAAAACGTTGAAGTGACATTGTCGGCATTGCCCCCTGTTGTGGCGCTTTTGATTCGTTTCATTTTTTTAAAGGGCTTTTTTGTAGTGTGTGCGACATCCTTTTAATTTAAATTCTTAAATTTCTGTTGAAAGGGCAACGCAAGGGGGCAATCTTTGTTGCCAAAATTTTACAAGAGGGGTTTAATTCTATGAATTGTTTGTTTTGTTTTTTGTGGGATTGTGGCAATGTAAACTATCACAACTGTCGGCCACTTTCCATTTTTTTCTAAAAAAAATTTGATAACAGACAACCCGTAAAAGTGATGTAATTAGAGGTCTTTAGCTCACAATCTTTTTCAAACCGAATAATACTAGAAAAAATACTTCAAAAATATTCAACCTTTTATTAAAAAAAACAAATTTATTTTCGTAAAAAATGGCATTTTTAGCGTTTTCTGGTGTCCCTTTCCCCCTTGGCCAGCTTCACAAATCAGGGAGACAAATGATGTAAGTTTTTTTAAGTTTTTTTTGAAATGGTTTTGAATTTCCATGGCCCTTTTTTCAGGTTTTAAAAAAAACAACATGGCCCCAGCCGCGACCAAAGGCTCGCCAGTGAAGGGCAATGCCCCCTTTTTAGTGAGCCTCAGCATTTTAGCATCCGTTCGGTTTTTGGGCACAGCTTACCTCCCAGCGTGGGTCGTCCCCGTCTTTCTACGAAAACAAAGAAAAACCCACCCTTTTTGGGGCAGCTTAAAGGACACCAAAAACCTGATGGGGCGAAAAATAAAAACCCGAGAGGAAAAGAGGGGGAGAAAATCTGGAAACCGGACACCTTCATCCCCAACGTCCTCAATGGCCACCCCAAATGATAGCAGTCGATGGGGGGAAGAGTGCGGAGTTCTGCAAGGTCGCCCCCAAACACGGAAAGTCTTTATTTCAAAAAAGTAAGTACATTTTTTTTTTTTGGAAACTAGATCATTTAAAAATTTAAACCTTTAAGGGTTCTTTACCCGGCGTCAAAGAAATTTTGCTTCCCTTGATACGCCCGGCTCCCCGATTAGTTTGAAAACTGTGAGTGAAAACCTTTAAAAATTTTTAAAATTTTTTTTTTTTGTGAAAATTTTAGACGGTTACTCGCCGCCCCTTTCTACCCGTGGGGAGAGCAGGGGAAAAAACAATTGGGTTTGTTCCGGGCCTTTAAGTGGACGACTTTGCCAAGTGGCTATAAAGTTTTTTCGTGTGAGAACCCCCTACCGGAAAATTTCAGTCCCTGCAGCGGGTTTTTTTAACGGAAATCTTTTGGCCATACCTGGCCATCTTTACCTGCCAACTCTCATTCTCGTCCTTCATGGTTTCCCAAAGAAAAGTTTCCGGGAAATGGTAAAACAAAAAAAAACGGGCTTTTTTAAACGCATAATTTCCCCGCCGTCCCCTCCTTTGGGTTCCTTATTGTCGCCGCCCGTCACTGGCACACCGTTCCCTTTACTTCCGGTTCGTGACCAACGCCGACCACTTTCTCTTTCCTCGCTGCTGTTGTACGTCTTGGCGTTTATTAACACAGCTCGTCAACATTGTTTTCTCACACGCAACATTTCCGGTCCACTTTGTCGCTGCCATCGTACTCAGAGCCCGTCAAGATTGACTTGAATTTAGAAAGGGAAAATGGGGCTAAAGACGAGGAAAAAAACCGGTAATGCAGGAAATCAGTTTTGGTGGAAAAAAGGTCGGGTTTTTAGAACGCTACAACAGCTTTTTCCTTTCCACTTTCGGCAATCATCATTTACAGCTACTACATTGTGCTCCCCTGTGCTGTAGTTTTTGCGCCGATTTGAAATTGAAAATGTTTACTGGCACAATGATTTTTAACAATTTATTCATTTTATTTACTGATTACTGAGTACTAAAAAGTTTTTTTAAAAACAAAAATTTATAAAAAGCGCCCGCAAACTACAAAAAAAATAAAAACAAAATACATCACAACAAATTCAGGTTACTTCAAATTTTTTTGCAACCCATTTGATTAAACAATTTTTTAGTATTTACTCTAACAAACAGATAAAAAAAGTGTTTAACCCAGCATTGCGCCTCCCTTTTCACATGATGCTATTAAATAGCAGTCAATTCACTTCAATTTATTTCTCAGTCATAATCAGCACGATTTATCACTTGACGATTGCCACCAATTGATTTTTGAATTTTGTCAATTAAATAATCGTCTTAAGCAACACTGCAACAACAGCAAATGCACCGCAGTTGAACTGGTGAATCAATCCAAAACAACTTTTCTGCTTACTATTTAAAACCTTCTTTTCTTTATAGTAGTCAACTTTACTAAAACAATGTTTGTCACAACCCAAAATTTGCTCTTTTCACTCATTTCAAAATGATTCGCCAAAATGGCCAAATTGTTGCCCCTTTTACCTTTGTTTTTGCTGCTGCTATTACTTGGTCACGTTTCCGTTTACGCCAAGTTTAACTGCACTTACACCTCCCAAATCGTGGTAAAATAATTTAAATTTTGTCCCAAAAAAACTTAAGTTTAACCACCAATTTTTTTCCTCTCACTTTTACAGACTCAAATAACTGAATCCCTTCTCCCCGCCAACTACAGCTCCCTCATTCGGCCCAGTTTTACCAGGTTGGGCCCCCCCTGGTGGTGAATATTTCCCTGGAAGTTCGCAGTATCAGCGAGGTGAAAGCGAGTGGAAACCCACTGGATCAATCCACCTTCAGATAGACCTTTGGCAACGATGGAGAGGGCGATAGATTAAACTGTTCTTTATACACAAGTTCTGCTGACGAGGAATCTTGGATTAACAGCAGCAGCCTACGGTTTTTTCGGCCCAAACCGTACACTGGCTCAGCAGCTGTGGACGCCCAAAACGTACATTGTAGACTCGCAAGTTTCTCTTGGTAGTTCCCCCCAAGAAAACACCCCAAGAAGTCAGAGTCGAGCTCAGTTTCTTTAAACCGTCATTACCCCCCCAAAAGGTGGGTCTCTAAAATACAATGAACATAACTTTTTTTTAAATCCCCATTTGGTTTTCACTTGGGAGACTCGACCTGAAAAGTTCCCAAATGTCCCCAAAGGATTTGGACTACTTTCCCTACGACACGCAAACCGGGTGCTTTCATTGAACTGAAAAAAATCGTAAGCGGGACAAAACCTTTTTACAAACAAAAAATTTTTTTTAACCTTTGCTTTTCTGTTAGACGGTCAATCTCCCTAGGGCGGGAAATACTTTCCCCCCAAAACCCCGTGGATTGAAAAAAGAAACAGATTTTGGCCGTACTCAAATTCTTTTCAAGTAGAAAAAACTTTTTTATTTTTGGGTTTTCACGACACCTGCCCTGAACACCTTTTCCCCCCCGCCCCCGCTAAAAACCCTTTAAAAAGACTCACAAAACCGTCCGGGGGGCGGTGATGGGGGGAAAAATGTACCCCGGGAAAACCCGTTTCCCCCTGCACCTTTTTCCCCCCACCTCCGGTTCCCCCCCTTTTTTAGTTTGGCCCTTTTAGGCCCCCGGCTTCCGGCAAAAATTGGGTTTGGCAGAGGTGAAAATAGTTTTTCAAAGCGGATCACTTTTCTCGGGGCACTTTTGGTTTCGTTCCTTCTCCTGAGCACCCACATTCTGGTGCCCCTTTAAGGCGCCCAGCTCCGCTCGGTCTAACCTCGCCGACCAGTTTCTCCTTCTCTCACTGCTGCTCTTCGTTCTCGCATTTTTTTGATGCGCTGGTGCAGCAAAAACAGTGGGTACTTCCGCTTCGGCAAACTTCTTCTTCAGAGATTTCCTACAACATCGTTGAAGTTCAGGGCAAAGAAGGTCGAGGCCAAAAAAAGAAGCACTTCATTGACTACTGGTGCAAAGTGCTGGCACGCTTTCCGCGCCTACGCTCTGCTTCCTTCCGCCGCCCTCATTGTGTACACCGCCTACCCCTGTTTGGGTGTGGGCCCGGTCCTATCGATTAGAAAAACTAATTTTTTCGCTTTTTCTAGCATCATCACCACTCTCACTTGATTTAGCAAAAGAAAAGACCAAAAAAACAAGCAAACTTCCAAATCAAATAACAATTTTATTATGACTGTTTACTTTTTTGCCTCTATCTCTTTCTCTCTTGTGGGTTTAAAAAAATCATTTTTAAGATGTAATTAAATTGGAGGCAGTTTTTATGATCGGCGAGCTTGATTTGCCCTCCACTTCTTCCTCAGTCGGTCCTCCTCCCCTCTGATCAGCTGCTCGTCCACCTCAATGTAGTCCTCTGGAGTGGCGCCGGCCAAAAGAGCGACGGCTTCTTCTTTAGCTGATGCTTCATTGAAAGTGCGCAGGCTTGCCCTTTTGGTAAAGTCTCACCACACAGTTTTCACCGGGAGGCCTTCAGCAGCTGTGCGACCGATCGTGCAGGCGGTAGTGGGTGAAGCTAACAAAACGGCTTCCCTTTCCCCAGTGCTTCAAAGTTTAAGAGGGAGGGTTTTTGGGGAAATAGTGGGGAGTGGTGGTGGTGGTGATGCTGTTTGGATCATCACCATCATCACCATCAAACAGGGAGGCAGCAACGGGAGCAACAGCCAAACAACAGCAAAGGTTTCACCTTCTTCAGCTGGCACAGCTTCTTCAGAAGTAGGGAACTTCTGCATCGCTTCCTTCTCCTTTTTTTTTTTTGTAACAACAGCAGCACCAGCTCCAGCCCGTTTCCTTTCTTAGCTGCTGCTGTGAAGGGGGTTTTGGGGAGTTTGAGAGGGCAACACCTCCTCCCTTTTTTCAGTGGCACCACAGTTTGCCATCTCTTCAAGAAGGTGGTCATCACTATCACTGGCAGAGGGAATTGCAAGGTTGACAAAGGCTTCCTCTTTCGGCTCATCTATCTTTGGCCGATGATCCACTGCGACGTAGTTTCGACGGACATTTCGCTCTCTGTGTTTTCTGTTGATGTGCCGCACCACTTGGACCTTTTGGGCGAAGCGGACCGCTCCTTCGGGGCAACCCGGGTAGGCACACCGGTACTGACGACTAAAGTTGGCAACGGAAAACAAGGGAAAGGACTGTTTTTGGGACTGATCAACTAGAGGGGTCGATGATTGAAGAGGATTAGGAGAACTGATGGGCAGAGCTAGGGCTGGTTTAGGTTGATTGGAAGCGGCTGCTGTTTGGAGGTCAGCTAAGTTCGGTTTAGTGTCAGTGTCATCGTCCAAGAGGATCACATCATCGTCGTCGTCATCATTAGCACTGGTTTTGGTACTGTTTGCAGAATTGCTGAATGTGACAATGGCCTTGTTTTGTGGCTTGAGGCCATTTACTTCTTCTTCTTTATAAGAAGCACACTGACGCAAGGATTTCTCATTTCCACCAAAAGATTGATCTGAAAAAGGTTATAACAGTAAAATTAAGTTCAAATCTGATTAGGAGATTAAGGAAAACTTACTGCTCAAAGACGTTTTACTGGCTGTATGTTCATCTCTCTCATTCACCTCCTTATTCTTCTCTTGCTTTACTTGTGGTCTATGGTGGAAACTTTCGAAAAAAGTTTTTTGAAAGGGTTGATTTTCATTCGGAAAAAGGTTCAGCAAACTGAAATTCTGGTGGTGGTGATGGGCGTTTGTTGATTGAAAAAGGGGGAAAATAAGGTTGTCCGGAAAATTGTGGTGGCATCATCTGAAGAAGAGGTGCACTAGTGGCATTAACAGGCATTCCGTAGAACATTTCATTTCCATTTTGTGGGAAGGGGATGAAGTTACTCTGAAGAAGTACAGGTTGAAGAGAATGAGGATAAGGAAAGGGTGGCTGAAATGGATATTGGACCGGTATTGAGGTGCCACCATGTAAGAGAAATAGTTGGGTTCGGGTTGTTGTTGTTGTTGAGCCATTGTTGCATTGTTGAATAGGTACATTTTGAGGCGGGGTGATAATGGTTCACTTGACTAAAAAATGCGAAAATCAAGTTTGCGAGATGAAAAATGTGATGAATGGGGCGGGATAAAGGTGGGGGCCCCGGTGGTGCGCCCCAATATGAATGGGGATTGTTTGTTTTGCGCCCTAAAAAGACTCACTATGCTGCAGAGAAATATGCCCTTTAGGAAAAATTATCAACCCAGGACAGGTTTTCACGGGGACAAGCTCGTTTCCCCTCAGAGAAAAATTCTGCCTTATTGAGAGTAACTAGCCAAACTAAATTTTAGGAACCCCTTTTTTCAAACATTTTTTGGCTTTTTCAGTGTTGATATCTTTTTGATTTTTTAGTTTTTTTTTTTAAAAACAATGAAAAAAGAAATTCCTTTTTCTTAAGGATAGGGGAAAGGTTATGCAAAAAAAAAGAAAAATCTATTGGGGTGCAGTATAGTCAAGATTAGCAGATGGTGTAAAAGAAAAAGGAAAAAGATACAACATAAAAATAATAAGTGGGCCAGTGTAGAAGGGGGACTGGACTTTAGTACACAACGACAAAAACACAATTGGCGTAAAGCAGTGTTTTTAATAAGAGGGGATAATGTAAACACTGAAAGTCTGTAAGAAAACCGGCAGCAAAAAGTAGAAAACCTTGTTAGAGGTTTAAACAAAAAAATTTTTCAAGCATCCCGAAACTTCACCAGACATCACATGTTTGGTAGTTTGAAAAAGAGCCCACCCCCAGAAGGGGCTCGTACAAAAATTTGATCAGTTTTTTGGTAACAAAAAAGGTCTTTTTTTAATCGGGCCCACACTTTTCGGCGCCAACTCGACGCCTACGGTCGCAGCAATGAGAGCTGCAGAAAGAACAATGGCCAAGTGCTCGACCAAAGGTTGCAAAAGGGTAAAGTTTAAATGCTTTTTTAAGAACATTCTTTACTAATTTAAAAATTTTGTGCAACGAAACAGGGGAAACCCAAAGGTGGTAGCCATATGAAAAAATTGGGGAGAAACGTTCACGAATTCAAAGAAACGTCGATCAAGGGCTCGGCAGGAAGATCTAGGTTTGAAAAGAGGGGGGACGGTTGGATTTGGGGGTTTCAATCTTTCGAATGGGTAAGGTTAAAAGGTTTTGTAAAGAATAACTTTAAAAATTCCTCGACTCTTTTTTGAGATCACCACCGTAGCCTGCGCCCCAGGGGGATCCTTTGCACCACAAACCCCATACCAAATGGGGAGTAAGACGCCGAAGAAGGGAAAAGTAAAAGGGGCTTTATGCCCGGGAGCAGTTCCCCCCAAAGGGAAAATTAACAATTTTGGGGAAAATTCTCGCGACGGTCTGGAAAAGATAAAACAATCAAAGTAGCTGAAGGTTTAAAACCGTTTTCTCGAGCAATCACCATGACGCGAGGCGTTACACAGCCTTCCCCTTTAAAAAACTCCCACTCAATTCACCGATGGACAAATAAAAACGGGGGGAAAAACGTCTGCGACCCAGACCTCATCACGGATGGGCAGCCCCACGCCCCGGATCATATGTCACCCCGGGGCGAGGGAAAAGCTAAGGGGGGGTTTTGTTTATTTTACTATTGGGAAAACGCTCGCCTGGCAAAAATCGGTTTCAAACGAGAAAACGATGAAATCAGCTACTGCGTCCCGCTGCCCTTTTCCATCCTTCGCGCCAGCTTCGGTTGCATTGCCATGACCGTCTCCGACTTTAAGCTGGTGACGCCCTGTCTCCGCTACAAACCCGCCCAAGTCGTGGAGGCGGTCCAAAAGCACCGAACCACGCACATCACCGTCACGCCCACGCTGGCCATCGACCTAATGAAACTACGTCAAACGGACGGGAAGTGGGGCGGAAATGCCCAGCCTGAAAATGTGTCCGCTCAGGCGGCGCCCCAATGCCCATTGAGGTAGTGAAAAAATTTTTTGAATACAGTGCCCAGCGTCACCGACTTTCGCATCGGCTATGGGAGCACCGAGCTGGCCCCGCCTCAACCCATTCTCGGAGTGGTATACGCTGGAGCAGCGTATCGACACCGTCGGCACGCCCTGTGACTTGTGGAGATCAAAATTGTCGATCCGGGGGACGAGGAAAATCACCAAACTAGGCGAACCGGGGAGATCTGCTCTCGAGGGTACAACAACATGATCGGCTACTGGAAGGACCCAGTGGAAAACGGCAGAGGTGTTTGACAGGCCGGATGGTACTACACCGGAGACCTGGGCACTCTAATGAGAATGGCTTTTTGAAGGTGGTCGGCCGGACGAAAGAGATGATCATCGTCGGTGGAGAGAATGTTACCCAAGAGAGATTGAGGAGTTGTTGCACCGGTTTCCGGCGTGGGCACTGCTTCAGGTATGAAATGGAGGAAATCTTGTTTTCCTTATCAAATCTTTTTGTTTATCAATTTTTTTTGTTATCAAGGTCATCGGTGTGCCGACCCTCGAAAAGGTGAGGTGGCTGTGCAGGATCAAATTGGCTGATAAGAGCTTCCCGTATCGGAAGAAGATCTGAAGAAGTTTTGCAAGGAAAGTAAGCTGGGGATGCAGTTTTAAAACATATAATTTTTGCAATTTTTTTATTTTTGCAATTCTAGCTTTCCTATTTCAAAGTACCACAATACTTTTATTCGTTGATGAGTTTCCCTCTAAAACTGTGGGCAAACCGAAAAAGTCCTCATGCGGGCATTTCTTGTGAAAGGCTTGGTTTACAGGAGAATAAATAAAATTGTCTCAAACATATCATTTGATAAACAAAGGTATAAAAAATTCACTTAATTACCAATGAAAAAACATTAAACTGTTAAGTATAATTAGCCTCAATTAAGTCAAAAAAAAATCATTAGAAAAGGGTCAAGGAAAAAAGTTTCGTCTTTTTGAAAGCAACAACATGGCTAATGATCATTTAAGTGAAGTTTTGTTGTTGATTGTAACTGTACAACCAAAACAAGCACCGCCAAAGAGGGTACTACCGTTCTTTGAAAAGCCTAAAATTAACCCGAGAGAGCTAGTAATCTTGCGGTTTACCTTGATAAATTCTCTCTCCACTTTCATTCTTATCGCTACGTGGAGAACAGCATCACCATACATTGTACAGCAGTCAGGGCAAACACTGATGAAAAAGACTCTGTCCATGTTCATCGGTGATTGCCAGGCTAGTAGAGAAGCAGGACTTTTACCATCGACACACACACTATCAGCAATCTCTGCACTTTGGTACTCTATCTCCTCTCTCTCTCCTCTCTCTCTCTCTTCTCTTTTTCTCTCTCTCTCTTACTTTGATGCTGTTATAAACAAAAAAGGAAAATATGTCTAATCGTCTGTGCGTTTTTAGTGGTAGTGTGGTGTTTAGCTGTGTTGTTGCTGACAGTTGTGCTGATCAGTTGTGAAAGAGTGCCGCCTTCATTTTTTTTGCTTCAGTTGTCGACTTGAGCTTCAACAACCTTACAACTTATTGTCGGTACAACAGTACAATTTTATTGTGATTAAAATAAAAAATCAAAACTTTTAAATTTTGCACTACTGTTGAACGAGTTTTATTTACAAAGATATAAAATAAAATGGTTTTTCTACTGAGTGCAGCCGTTATCAGGAGTACAGGAAGGAAAGCGACGTCCGCTTTGTTGAACCCCTTTTGCTGCAGGTGGCTGCAGAGGAGGACAGCCAAATTGTTTAGACAACGACAAAAAGTTTTTCCCGGGAAAAAAAATTTTCTCAACTTTTCATTTATCCAAATTAAAAACATTTTTAAACCAAAAAAACTTTTAACTTTTAAGGGGAAAACCTTTTAACAATCTTGGGGCCGGGGTTTCGGTTTTTGCCAAAAAGGCAAAGTAAAGAAGGGGTTTTTAAACTGAAAACCAAACACAGAAAATACTCCCTTTTTTAAAACCCAAAAATTAACCCCCAAACCTATTCTTCTTTACCTTTTTAAATTCCTCCCCCTCCTACTTCTTATGTGGTTAAACAAAAAAGGGGAAAATTTGTAACGCGTAAAGGGGGTTGTTGTTATTGGGTTGGTTTTGGGGCCGTTTTTTTTCCCATTGGCCCAACATTGGAATTTTGAGGGGCCTTCATTCTTTTTCTTCTCTTTTTCAAAAACCTAAATTATGCCCTTCCCCTTCTTTTTTGTGTTTAAAAAAAAAAAAAATTTTTTAAATTTTCCCTGTTAAGGGGGGGGGGGGGGGGTTTTTTTTGGTTTAACAGGTTTTTTGATCATTTTGGGGTGGAAAAAAGCCGGCCTTTTTCTTTTTGTTTCGGGTTGGACGGGGGAAAAACCCAAAAATTTTTGGGTTCGGACAACGACAAAGTTTAAAAAAAAACTACAACTTTTTTTTTCCTTTTGAAAGTTTTTTTAAAAATTAAAAAAAAATAAAAGGTTTTTTTATATTAAAAAAAAAGGGAAAACCTTTCCGGGCCCTCTTTGCTTGGGCGCGGGAAACAGGACCAAAAATTTTTTAACAAACGAACAGTTAAAAAATTTAAAATAAAGGTTTAACCCTTTTTTTTAAAAAATTAAAATTTTTAAATAATTTTTTTTTTAAATAAAAAAATTTCCCAAAGTTCCCCGCCATATGGCCTTTTGGGGCTTCAGAACAAAAGAAGTCGACGATGGGCGTTACAGTTGGAAAGAAACAAAGGTATTTAAATTTTTTTTAAAATCCTTAATTTTTGTTTTGTAAATTAAAAACCCCCCAAAAAATTTAAAAACCCAATTTTTAAAAACAAAACACCATCCCGGGGGTACGGGCCCAAAAGGGGCGCCCCGGATTTGGGGGCAAAATTTTTTTAAAAATTTAAAAAACAAAACCAAAAGGGCCCCCTTGCCCCCCCACCATCCTTCCCCCCTCCCCTCCGGGCGAGTGATGTCGCGCGGGAAGAAGGGGGGCCCGGAAGGCCTTTTTGGGCCCGGCCGGGGGACACCCGGGAAGTGGAAAAGGGTTGGGGGAAAAATTCTGCCGAAGGTTTGGCGGTGACCTACAAAAAAGGCGAAATGAGCTTTTGGAGCCCCCTCTCACCTGATGGCCCCTTCCTATACCCCTTTTCCCGGGCCCAAAAGGCCGCGAAAGGCACACTTTAGCTAAACTAAAAAAATTCCCCTCCAGGCGGGCCCCCGGGCGGGACGACTTTTGTCACCCCCGATGAAAACCGCCATCATCATTTTTCCCTCAGGAAAAAAACGGGGTACCAAGCGAAAAACTTAATCGATTTTGTATTTGCATTTTTTAAATCCTTTTTTTAAATTTAAAAACAGGAAAACCAAAAAAGGCCCCAAACCTCCCCACTTTACAATGGTAAACAACCCCCCTCGCAACTACCCCCCTTTCCCCGGGGACCACGGGGGACGACATTCCCTTTCCCCTTGTCCCGCCCCCTCTTCACCCCTTTGCCGCCCCCCTTCGGCTGCATCCCCCTCCACAGCGGCCGATTTCCCAAGATAAACCCCCCCCCCAATAAAAGTAAAACCCCGTCGAGGAGCTGGGGGCCGGGCCATCCCAAAAGAACAAGGCCACCAAATTTATTGCCACTCCCCGTTGGTTTTCCCCTTAAGGATTTCATCCCCGTCAAAACAGCAGGTGCCCAGTCAAAGTGCGCCCTTCTGGCGGGCTTCTTTTTGGCCCCGTAGAAACGGCAAAAAGTTTCCTAAAAACCCGTTCCCAGTGTTACGGGGGACTTTCGCATCGGTTTAGGGTTTCCAAATGAGTTGGGGCCCCCTCGACGTGACCCAAGGGTTTGGCACAGCTTTGAAATCCCCCTTCAGACGATGGGAAACGCCCGGTGCCCTTTGTTGAGCTAAAGGGTTTTAAAAAACCCAGTGCAAAGGGAGCGGTAAAATTGGGCGGACGGAGAGATCTTTTCTGGGGTAAAATACAAATTTTGGGTTACGGGAAGGCCCCGGGGCAAGAAAAAAGAGGGATTGACCGAGCCGGGGTACAACACCGGGGTTGGGGCGTCTGGAGAGGGGGGCACTAATTTTTGGGGGTGGGTGGGTTCAAAAAAAATTTAATCATTTTGGTTGGAGAGAAGTTTTCCCCGGGAGGGAGATTGAGGAGGGCTGCACACCCCATGGGGCCATTCTTAAATTTTTATGGAGTGGTTTTTTTAGAAAGGGAAAACTTGGTGTTTTTTGATTTGGGTTTTTTTTTTTGTTTTTTGGGGGCTTTCGGCTTTCCCTGACCCCCAAAGGGGTAAAGGTGGGTGTGCAGGGTTTAAAGGGGTTGCAAAATGCTCCCTTTCAGAAGAGAACTGAAGAAATTTCCCAAAATAACGTAAGCGTACTTAACCTTTTTGAATTTTTCTAACATCATTTTTAGTTTGGCCTACTTAAATTTCCCAAATTACACCTTTTGGGGTGATTTAAAAACCCAAAGCGTGGGGAAAGGCTAAAAAGTTTGTATGAGAGAAATTACAGTAAAGAAGCGGGGTCTGACTGAAAAAAAAGAAAAAAAATTAAATTTACTTTTTGAAGCAAGGTTGCATTTTTTTACGTAAAAAAACGGGGAAAAACCAAAGCTAAATGCTCAATAAATCCAAACCCCAATTCGTTTTTAAAATTTTTAAAGTACGTTATCAACTTTGCCAAATATGTTCGGGGCATTATGGGCCAAAAATGCCCCCACCCTTAATTGCTTCTATTGCCCATTTTTCCTCCCCACTCCCATGGGGGATCATTTTTTCCGCCTGTGCGCCCTTCTTCAGCGGGCACATACCCTCCCCATTTTCCCCCCCAAAGGGATGGGGCCAAAACCCACCCCCAGACGCCCTCACCCCCCCACACCTAGAGCGAAGTCTTCAATCCCCCCGCGGTTTGGACTGTATACAGGGGGTACTTGATCATCTCTTTAGGCGATCGACGTAGAAGAGGTCCCCACCCTTCTTTTCACGTACCCAAAAATTCCCCCCCGAGTGGCCCAGCCTTCCTCCGTATTCCCTTTGTGGGCCCCCCCATTTTTTGGGGTACCCACAAAAACGGCTTCGATCAAAAAACGATTTCCCCTTTGTTCCCCCTCGGGGTTAAAGCGGGTTTCGCTTTTTTTCCAAGTCGACAATCTTCAGCTCGACATTGGGTTGAGGGTGCCCGGGTTGGGCACTGGGAAAAGGGGCCCCACCCATTGGGGCCCAAATTCCCCGGTGGGCCCAGGGCCCATGCACCCCGGTTTGCGGCGTACACTCCGGGCATATGAGGGGTACCCTTCCCTTTAATTTGATTTACGACTTTTGGGCCCAAAAACCTTTGGGAGCCGGGTGGACCCCCAAACCCTTACGATTTTAGTTTGGAACGGGGGTTTCGGGTGTTTTTGGGGCCCCTTTTGGAGTGGCGTGGGTGGCAGAGTTTGGGCTAAAAAAGGGAAAAAAAAGTTTTGGAGTGAATGTTTGAAAAAAGGTTTTAAAACTTACCTGTACCCCCTTTTGGGTTATTTTTCCCCCCAACCCAGCACGTTTCTAAGTGTCCGCTTCGGGCAAAAAATCCCGATTTTCCCAAGGGATGCAAGGGAAAAATCATAAACCCCCAGACAGGGGCCCTAAGGGTGCCATGAAGGACTGCTCCCGTTTGCCCTTTTTGCCCCTTTTTGGTCTTCATGAGCTTTCCCCCAGGAAGCTTCGTTTGGGAGTGAACGGCGGCTTTGGACCCGGGTTTATTTGCCCGGGGTAAAACACGGGAAAAAAGTGGGTTTTTTTAAAATCACAGGAGAAAGTAAAAATTGAAGGAAAAGGGGGAAGTTTTTTTTAAAGTTTTTTCCCAACGGAAGTAAAACGATTTTACTACGGGAAATGAAAGGGTTTTTCAGTTAAAGAAGACCCCTCCCATTTCCCCGCGAATGAAACTTTTTTTACCCTTTTTTTTTTGGGGAATTTTTTGGGGTCATTGGGTTTTAAAAATTGTTTCCCCCCCTTGTCAAACCCAAAAAACTAGAAATAAAGAAGCGTCCCGAATGATTTGGTCAACTCATAGGGGCCGTTTAGGGCAAAGGGGACAGAGGGGAAGGCCCAAGTAAACGGCCCCAAAAGGGAAAGCAACCACGATGAGCACTTTCCCTCGAAAAGGAAAACCCCCAAATTTTTCCTTAAACCCCCCCGGGCCAAAACTAAAGCAAAGCCAAAGAAAACTGTCCCGGCTTGTAAAGTTTTTCCTAATTTAAAAAGGTCTCAGATTTTTTTACCTGAAAGGTTTCGAAAAGTTTTAGTGAAAAATTTTATTTTTTTGGCAAAAAAACCCTGTTTACAAGGGCGGGAACTGCCCGTCAATCTGTGTCACCTGATTGGCAATGTTTTTCCCGTTTTACGGAAAGGGTTTGGGTCGGGAAACCGGGTTTCCCACCGAGAAATGATTTTCTTTTTTCTTTTTTTAATTTGGGGTTTCCAGTTGAGGGCATTGGGAATGGGATGTTATTGGATGAAAAAAATCAGCAGATAAAAGAGTGCTTTTTTATTTTAAAAACCCCAAACCAAATTTTTTTGGGTTTGAAAATTTCCCCACTTTTGCGGGGCCAATATTTTTTACTGAAAGAGCAATTTTTAAATTAAAAATTTTTTTTAAAAAAAATTAAAGGTTTTACCTTAAAACAAAAAAACCCAAAATCGAAACCTGTTTTTTTTCTAAAAAAATTTTAACAAAAATTTTAATGAAAAGGGGGCCGGGTTTTGTTTAAACCATTAAAAAAATATTTAAAAAAACCGACAATTTAAGAAAATTTATTTTTTTTACATTTAAACTTTAAAAAAAAGGTTTTCAGTTGTTGCCCTTTTTCCTTTTTTGCATCCAAAACACATTTTAAAAAGCGGGCATAAACAAGATTTTTTCAACCCAAATTTTCTGAAAAGGTTTTTTTTCGCGGGGTTGGGAAAATTTTTGGCTAGGCAGAAAGGAAATACCCAAATTTTTTCTTTCGGGGTTTCCCAAAACCTCTTCAATCCAGTTTTAAAGGAAAAAAGGGGTTTTAATTGGGTTTTTTTTGGTTAAAATCCCCTTTAACGACAAGCAAAACCCCAAAAAAACTAAAGAAAAAATTATAAAAAAGGGCCCCATTTTAAGTTTTTTAAAAATTTTAAATTTAAAAAAAAATTGTTGTTTAAAATAGGTTAATCATTTATTTTTATAAAAAAAAATACCAAAAATTTTATTTATAAAACGTAAAAAAATTTAAAGAAATTTAAATTTTTTTTAATTTTAAAAAAATGAAATAAATTTAATAAAAAAAATTTGGTTTTTTTTTAAACAAAATAAAAATTAGTTTCCCCGCCAAATATTTTGCTATGTAGGCAAATCAAAATTGTTTTTTTTTTTTTTACACTTATTTTATTTTTTATAAAAAGTTTTTTTTTTAAACAAAAAGTTATTTTTTTAAAAATTTTTTTAAAAAATTGAATCCCCCATGGACCAATCAAAAATTCAGTCTTTTTGTTTCACTTTTTCTTTTTTTGCTTGTAAACCCCTTTTACTGAAAAACTTGCAAAATTCTTCAAAAGCTTTCAAGATTTAAAGTAGATTTAAACAAACTTTTTGAAAAACAATTTTCAAAAAAAAAAAATTTTTTACTTTAACAAAAATTTAAAAATTTTTTTTTTTTTTTTGGAAAGTAGCATAATGTGCCAAAAGTTTTCCGCAAATTTTTTTACTAAAAACCTTTTAGAAATTCTCAAAAATATTTTGAAAGGCAAAAAATTTTTTTTGTTTTTTCCCAAATTTTAATACGTTTTAAATTTTCCCGGTTGCTTTCGTCTATCCCCAAATCAAATGACGCAATTCCCCCTCTAAACGAGTGAAATGTTTTTGAAGGGGGCAAACCAAAGTTTTGAACTAATTTTTTATTGCCAAAAAAAACCCTAAAAATAAAAATTTTTAGGGGGTTTGACCAGTGGGAATGTTTACGCAGTTTGAAACTTCGGAAATTTGTTTCAGTGAAACCTAAGGGCCCAAACCCCAAAAAGGGCCCCTTAAAAAAAACTCAAATCAAAAATTGATCTTAAAAAAATTTTTAAATTTGAAAATTCGCTGAACTTTTGAAAAAAAACCGCCCTAAATATGTTGACTGGCGAAAAAAATTTTTCCCAAAACCAAAGTAAAAAACCGGAAAAATTTGTGGAGTTTGTTATATTTAGTGTAATTGGTCCAAAAAAAGGCTTTTGCTAAAAAAACAACAGCTATTTTCCTTAAAGTAAACCGTATTACTCAGTTGGGGGAAAAAAACCAATGGTTGCAATTACGGGGTAAAAAAACTGATGAAAACCTATTTTGGGGAACGGTAACAGAAGAAAAACTTCCTTAAAATGGCAAACCCTGAGTAAGTTTAGAAAAAAAAGGTTCATAAAAATAATAAGGGAAATTTTACCCAGAAACAAAATGAAAAAAAAGACCCTATTTCCCCCTTAATGGCGTATTGATGTTTTGTGAATTTTTAAAAAAAATTTCCCTGGGGATTGATGTGAAAAAAAAAATGAACTCTGGAAAAAGATGAGGATTACCCTTTTTCAACCCCCGAGGCCCAAAAACATTCCCCCCGGTTTTTCCCCCGGGAAACTGTTTGAAAATTTTTAAAAAAGGAAAATCTACAGGGTGTTTTCTGGGAAAAATAATTTATCAGGGCGTTTACAGGGGGGGTGGGGAAGATGGGGACGCAGCCCAAAGGTTGCTAATTAAAACATTTGGGCCGAAGATTGGGCAAACAAAGGCTACTTTTGTTCCTCAAAAAATTAATCGGGGGTTTGGAAAACAAATCCCTTTAAAATTTTCCTTTTTTGCCGAATTTAATTTTGAAAAATTTAAAAAATTTTTTGTTTTGTCGTATTTTTTAAATTTTAAATAAAAGTTTTTAATCCGTTTTACACTGTCTCAGTCAACAAAAAAAACTTTTTTAAAATTTAAAGTTTTAAAAAAAGATCAAAATTCATATTTCCGTAAAATCTGTCAAATAAAGGGGGGCTTTATTGTTTGTAAATTTGAAAAAAATAGTTTTTTATAACTTATAGTGACTGTTAAAAAAAAAAAAATTAAAAACCCCGCAACGTCAATAAAAAACAAAAAACAGTGGTGAAGTGTGTTTTTCAAAAAAAACAAATCAATGTTACCTGTGCATTTTGCCTTTCCCCCAAAAAAGTACTCTTTGCAAATCAAAAACAGGTCTTTTTTCTTCTCCTTCTTTTCCTTCCCCGCTTTTTTCCCCGGGCAACCCACTTTCGTTCACCTTTTCGTACCGCCCTTTTTTGGGGGCTTTTCTTCGCTTTGTAGGTTTTCCCCCTGAAAAGGGGTTGTGGGCAGAAGCCTACAGCACAAGTGCAGAAGCACAAAGCAAAAAAAACTTGGAAAATAAAAAAAAAAGAAAAAAAAATTAAAAGGAAAAGGGTGAGGGAGAGGAGGAAGTGGGGTTAGAAAACCCATCACTTGAGGGGTACTTGTAGAAAAAAGACAAACACGTAACCCCAATAACCGATTGTCCCCCATTTAGCGCTTTATTCAGGGGGCTGATTGAAAAACCCAAAGGCGGCGGCGGCACAGCGCACCCAATTTTTACTTCTCCCACCGCCGTCATTATGTAAACTCTGTGGCGAGTGGGACCCGCAGTGGGCGAAGTGCAAAGGCTACCGGGAGGGCGAAAATGCGTTTAGGGGGTTTAGGCTGCGGCCCTTTTCACTCGGCAAAATACCCCAAAAACCCCATTCCCCCCCTTTTGACGCTCTCCCCCGGGAGTGGGGGGCACCCAAAAAAAAAGATTGGGGCAAACCCTTTAAAAGAAAAAGTGCCCCATCTATTTCACCATTCCACCATACCATCACCTTCACTACCAAATTTCCCCCTTTATCCCTTTGCAAAATACGACGGGTGCGAACCCCTTTTAACCGTGTTGTTTTCTTCTGCTCACTGCAATAAAAGAAAAAAAGAAAAAAAACCCGCCCAAAAAACAACAACAAAACAAAACGTAAAATACCCGAACCCTTCCCACCCAATTTGCATTAGCCCGTTTAAAAACATTTTAAACAGAAAAAATTTTATCTGGGGCAAGTGCCAAACCCCCAAATTTCCCCAAAGTTTTTTGGGTTTTTTGCGGCGGGCAAAAAGGGCCCGTGGTGAGTTTAAAATTTTTGGGGTTTTGAAAAAACAAAAAAAATGATAACATAAAGAGGGAAAAGGGTTTTGTGCTCGCGAATAAACCAAAAGTTTGCAAAAAATTAAAAATTTTAGTTGCCCTGAACCCGCTTTTTAAATGGGTGAAAAACCATTTAAACCCCCCCCTTTTTTTTTTTCCTATTCGGCGTTACTTTTTAAAGCTCTTACGGTAAATACCCTTTAGTTTCTTTTTAGAACCGTTAATTCCCCCTTTTTTTTTATTTTTACTTTTTTTCCCGTGCAATAAAAGCGTAAAACCTATTTAAACCCCAAACACCTCCCAACCCCCCACTTTTGTTGCTGTAAGTTTTTTTTTACTTTAGTTTTTTTCACCCTGTTTTTTAGTTAACTTTATCTCTTTTGTTCCCCCCTTTAGGTAAAGCCTTTTCCGGCAAACGCCTACGAAAAAAAGGGAATTTAAGTGCCCTTTTTAAAAGATAACTCGTCATGGACGGGTAACCAGAAAATTCTGCGCAAAAAGCCGTCTGAGGTAGGGGTTTCCCGGGAGTTAAAAAGGAAAACGGGAAAAACAGCCGCTTGGGAAAAGGGGGGTTTGAGGGAAGGGCCCCAATTTTGTGCCCCCCACGGCCCTTCCATTTTCTAAAAAATTTTTTTTTTTGTTTACTTTTTGATCTTAGTTGTGCAGCTGCCCAAAATTATAAAATTTTTTTTTTAAAAAATACAAAAAAGTTAAACCCCCAATGTATGAAATTTTAGGGAAAAATTTTAAAAACTTTAAATTTTTTCATCATTTAAAAATTTTTAAAAATTTTTTTTTGGATAATTTATATTTTTTTTTACTCATTTTTTTCTTTAAAGGAAAAGCTTAAAAGGAATAAAAAGGTAAGCACTAGGCCCCTGATAAGCCCAAAATACTGATAAGCTGATTTTATATTAAACTGCTTTGTGTTGAAAAACCGGAAGGGTCCCAAACCCAGGGGGGAAGCTGACAAAAAAACAAGGTGGTCATCAACCGGCTGCGTCGTGAGGGGCAGATGGTTCATCTTCCCCCGGAAAAGCACCCCCGGTTAAAAGCGGGGGCCCCCTTGGGGGCAAGGGTTTGCCCCCTTTTCCCCAATTTAACCACCTCAATATCACACCCTATCAACAAAAACAGCCATCTCAAAATATCCAATTTCACCCCCCTTTTTTTCCCCGTACATTTTCACCCCCTCTACCTTTTTTTTCTTGGCCCCCCGGCCCCCCACCTTTCCCATCACCCCAACCCAAAACGCACAACGTACAATCAAACCCCCCTCAACCCCTTTCCCCCCCCATACCAAAAGCAAAGCCTTTCCTTTTAAAAGTTTACCCCGGTTTTGGGGCCCCCCCGAACCACCCTCAAGTGACCTTACAAACTAGCCCCCCTCCTTTACCACACTGGCCCCCAAAGTTTTTCATCTTCTTTTGGGCGGGGGAAACAACCAACCGCCCCCAAATAAGTTTTAACCCCTTTCTGCCACCAAATCAGAATCACTTTCAACTCGCCAAAAATTTTGGGGGGCGGTGCCGCTGGGGGGACCCCGCCCAGGTCTCAGCAGCCTCTTTGGCCCACACGGCGCCTTTCCCCGCCCTTTTAACAATGGACGACAATGACGTAAAGGACATATGACCCCCCTTTATCGCTGATGGACCCACCTTCCCCCCCAACCCTTTCCCTTCCTTATGGCCCGTCCTCCCCAAACCCCAACTTTGGAAAAAGGGGGGGACAAAACAACAGCAAACAGCTGTATTTCTCTGATGTGCGGCCAAAAAGCAAATTTACAGATTTTACTACCCAAAAATTTTTTACTCTCAAGAACATACTCTTTTGAACTCAGCGGCCCAAAACCTTTTAGGCAGACGCCCAAAGTTTCCCCGAGCCGGGGGGCCCCCCCAGGGGCCATCTTTGAGAGAAAAGGGGTGGATTGGGGAGCGGGGGAAGCCCGGTTTGTGATGCAACCCCCTACATGCAATTTAAGGACTACCCGCGAGAATATGCCCCGGTCTGTTCGGGGCCAAACGACGCAATTTTTTCTTTTCTAACCCATGATTCGGGATTGTAAGAAACTGAAGGCCTTTGGGGGGCCCGTGCCCCATTACCAGGGGCCCCCATGCTGAAGCACAGTTTGCGGAGCGGAGGTAAAATTTTTTTTTGGGAGTCACTAAACCGGCAAAGGGTTTTTTCCCCCTTTTTAAAAATCACTTTTTTTTTTTACTTTTTTTATTTGCATTTTAGCCGTTTGGCGGTGCTGATGACCACAAAGACGGACGCCCGGTCCCTTTTTTTGAAGGAAAACCTTTCATTTCTCTGAAAGGGGCACTATTTATAGCACTTATGTAAAAAAAAAAGGAAAAAATAAAGAGGGGTCAGGCACGGAAGGGGGTTGCTGAAGCCCCTTTTGGGCCCCACGATTATCAAAAGGGCACCAAAAACTCCCCAATCTCTTTTTGAGACGAGTGGGAAAAAGGGAAAAATTACATAAAGATCCTTCAATTTTTTTTTGTTAAAAAATTTTTTTTAAAAAGGGGCAACCTACTTTGACCCGGTTTAAAGGTGATCATCTCTTTACAAAATCGCAGCGGATTTATTTAAAGGAAAGTTTGGAAGCATTCTTTCTTTTCACATTCTTTTTTAAAAATTATTCCAAATCCTTCCCTAAAAAAAATGTCTCAAATAACCTCCTTTTCCTTCCCCCCAAACACTTTCCCCAATTTTAAAAAAATATCTTTAAAAAAATCCCCTATCCTACCCTTTTCCAAACCCTTTTGGGTTTTCAGGGAAGAGCATCAGGTACAAGCGGTTCTCCCCGGTACCCGAACATAAATACCGGGAACCCCCGTCGAGGGGGCAGGAGGCCATACGACCAGTGATTGGGCAACATGAGGGGCTGCGGTGACAAAAAATTGGGCCCCTTCAACTTCTACAAAAACTACGCAAGCCCTCCAGGGCACCCCCTTTTTTCCCACCCGCTCGAACCCGCAAGTCCGGGCGTTTTTAAACGGAAGCTTTCAATGGTTTTCATTGCAGTAACCAAATAAGGGTTTTAAATTTCTAAAAAAAGTTTAAAAATTTAAAAAAAAAAATACCCCTTTACCAAAAAAAAAGTAATGTAATTTTTTGATTTTTCATAAACCAAAAAAAATTTTTAACTAATTTTTGCAAGGGATTAAATCCCGCATTTGCCTGGTTTTTTTAAATTTCTGGGGAATGATAAAAAAATAATTTAAAAAATGTGCCTAAATCAAACCTTTAATTTAAAACATTTTGTGTTTAAAAAAAAAAATTTAATTTGGGGTTTAGGGTGATGTTAGTTTTAAAATTTAAAAAAAAATAAAAAACAAATTAGAGCAAATTAAACCCTTAAATTTTTTTCTAAAAAAGGGTACCAAAAAGAAAAAAAAAAAAAAATTAAATAATTTTTTTTTGCGGGGGCTTGACACTTGCGGGAAAAGTCCTTTAAAATCCCCAAAAAAGGCAAAAAAACCCTTTCATTTAAAATTTTTTCAGTTTGCAACAAATGTTTTTTCAACAACCACAACCCAAAATTACAAAACTTACTGTTTTCCACGCCGTAATTTCAAATAAGGGCGGCCAACCTGTCCCTCATCCCAAAGGGCATGCGTGCTAATTACTAACCCCCCCAAAAAAAAAGGGAAAAAATAGGGGGGTTTTAATTAAACAGTCGATTGGGGGATCAGCGATAGCTGGCCCACCCGGCCCGATCGTGAAACTTTGCAGACGAAAAATCTGTCAATGACGGGACAAAAAGCTTTGAGGGAGCAGAAAACCCCAAACAAACAAAAGAAGTGAAAATGAAAATATAACTAGTTTGTTCAGGGGAGAATAGTTTCTGTTGTATCATGGTTTCTCATTTTTCTGTTATCAGCCAAGGACTCCGCGAAAAAAAATCCCCCCGAAAGAGGGCACCTTTAGGGACGGGCAACCGATGCAGGAGAAGCCCCTTTCTTTTGTGCAAACAGTCGTTTTTTAAACGTTTTTGCCACCACGTCTTTTAGCCCGGATTTTACCCCCCAAATCATCTCTGAAGCACCTTTTCACCGCATTTCCAATTGCACTACACCCCTCCCCAGTTTTGAAAGCTGTGAAAGATCCGTTCTGGGAAAAATGCACAGGCACGCCAAAAGGTTTCATCGCTTGCCGCGTTGTTGTTGTCTTTTTCGGCGTCGTCGTGCTTTCTCCTCTTTAATCACCCCCAAAAGCGTTTTTTTTTTGCCCTTCCAAACCCTCCCACCCGCTTTTTTTCCCCAAAAATCACAAAACCCAAGCATCTACGAAAGGGCCCGTATCGTCCCCCGATTTGGGGGCAAAATTGGGGCCCAAAAGCCCAAAAGCAACGCTTTTTTCCGCTTTCCTCAAAGCTCGGGTTTGGGGAGGGTTTTTCCTCTTTACAACAACAGAGCAGCACATCACCCATATTTTTCTCCCTCCCTAATTTTTTTTCCTTTCCTTTCCCTTTTCCAGGGGCCCTTTTTGCTCGGGCATCTGTTTCTGCCATTTTTTATTCGTGGCCCTTTATGTCAAAGCCGGGAGCAGGACGTGGGTTTTAAAATGTCGGGCCCGCTGCTACTAACGCCGACATTTGGGTTAAAAGGCACAAAAATTTTTCATTTCTCCCGTCAAACACACCGTAAACATTTAGGGCCCCCAATAACTGAAGCCCAAAGGGCTATTGGGGAAAAAATTTAGCAAAACAGGGCCTTTCCCGGGACTCTTTAAAAAGGGTTGGGGCCCCTGCAAGTTGTTTTTTTACCGTAAGGGTTTTTTTATACTCTTTATCGCCAATTGAATCAATCATGCAAATAAAGGGGGTGGGGTTTTGGGGTGCCCTTTAAAGGGAAAAAGAATGAATGAAATTTAAAAAAATGCCGTTTTCAGGGAAAAACCGGGTTGGGTTGGAACCCTGTTGCAGTTGGCTTTTTAAAAATTTAAAGAGGGTTTTATCGATTTTCTAAAACAGACCCTTTCTTTTTATTGCTTTTTTTTTTTACAAGGGGGAAAAACTTTGCTGAAAGTGTTTTTTACAAATCAATCTATTAACCCAAAGTTTTCCCAGTCCCATTTCCTTTTTTTTTTGCAATTCTAAACTTTACCCGTTTTAAAACCCCAAAAAAAATAAAAATTTCAAAAAAAAAAAATCCCCAAAAAAAGGGGGTTGAAAACAAAAAAAGAATAATTTTAAAACATTTTTCTGTCCCAAAAAAAGACAAAAAACAAAAAGTTCAGCAGTTTTGCATTTGTGAATGGCAATAAAAGAAAATTTAAAAGAAAAGGGAAAAGAAAACAAAAAGAAGAAAAACTCAAAAATTTTAAAAGACAGTTTTTCAATTTTTTTTTCAATGGTTTGTTGGGACAAATAGAGGGGACATTTCTGTCTTTCCAACAATAAAACAAAAATTTAAAAAAAAAAGAAATTAAAAAAGTCCCCGGGGGCCCTTCCCTTTTGCTTTTTTTACTTACCCCAAAACAAAAAAATTTTCCCAAAAAAAAAGTGAAAGTTAACTTTTTGGCATAGCTTTTTAGCTATCGTTTTGGGTAAACGCCATTTTTCCTTTTTAGTCCCGGGTTTTTTCCCCACGGGAGTCGTAAGCAGAAAAACAAAATTCATCAAAAACTTGATCCCGCAGCAATTTCCATAATAATTAAAAAAACAGTGATGGGCCTTTAAATAAAACCAAATTTACACTCCCCCCTCCGCAGGGGGTGATCAAGGGCGCGCGAAGGCCTTTGCCCGCAAAGTACCCGCCGCGTTGACTTTCCCCATTCCCTCATAAACCGCTCCCCGGGGCCCGCATCACGGAACTCGACCAGTTTTTTGGGGGCCCTCCCCCGGGGATTTCGAAAACCCAAATTTTGGGGGCGGGATCACCGGCGGGGGTTTTTTCAAAAAAGACATAAAATACCAGCTGGACCCCATTTCACCAGACGGAAACCGAGCGAAATTTCCGCCCGGGGGCAAAAACCTGGGCGACGCCCACCTCAAGTGGGACCCGCGGGCTGGTGTTAATTTTTTTTCCCCCCGGGAAATGACTAAAAGCTGTTTTTGGTTTGGGGGGCTTTTAAAATTTAAATTTTTAAAAAATTTAGCCTGGAAATACCCTGTCCAGGGGATGCTGGGCCCCCCGGGGGGCGCCCCTCGCCGCCGAAATGCGTGGTGATTTAAAAACCCCGGAGGGGGCCGGGGTTTCAGGCCAAAGTCAAGCCAACCTTTCTGCCCCCAATTTCCTGGATAAGGTAAACAAAAAAGTTTTGAAATTTTTTTAAAACAAATTACAGCTTTTTTAAACCCTAGGGAAAGTACCCCCGTGGTTTACCCGGGGGCGCCCATGTTTGGGCCAAACCGCTTTTTCAGGAGCGTTTCGTTTTGGTCTTCTTCCCCCGGCTCCCCCCCAAAATTTGGGAAATTTGGGTTTACCAGGCCGGGCTTCAAAGGGAAATGACGCCCGGGGGGTGCGGGGTGGGCGGCAAGTCGCCCCTGTCTTGACGACTCGGTAAGGGCCAACTGGAAAGGGGGCCGCCAAGCGGGCTTGGGGAAAGACCAATCTTTGGGCCCAAACCCGTGTCCCCCCCCTGACTTGGGCCCTTGCAGCCCCTTTGGTGGGGGCCCTTTTTTGGGGGCGTCAAGAAGGGGGCTAAAAGGGCTTTTAAAGGTGGGCCCGGGCCCTGGACCCGTTTTTTCGCGGATCGTCAAAGGGCCGCAACTTTTTTACCCCCGGGAAACTGCTGTTTGGGCCCCCAAGGGCAAGGTGTTTGGGGGGCGGACAGACGGCCAAAGGGGAGCGGTCCCTTTCCCCACCCTTGGGGGCCAAAGTCCCGGGAAATTCAATGATGACGGGGGACCTTTTTGGGCCCTTTTGCCCCTTTTCCCGGTCAAGTCGGAGGAGGGGGCCGATACAGTTTAAATCCGAGGAGAGAAGCCGCTGGCGATGTAATCTTTTCAAACAAGCAGCCTCGGTGAATAAGTTTCTGGTTTCAGACGAGTCGGATCTGTCTGTGTAAATGCCACGTCATGAGATTTTTGTATGTGTTTTCAAGTTTTTTGAGATTTTTAAATTTTAAATTGACTTTTTTTCAGTGCCACTCGCTGCCATTGGGGGTACGGCAATTCTGGCTTGGCAATACAACGGCACGACTTTAAACCTTTCTCCCACTCAAAGCCGTTTGTCAGGATTCACCCACGATTGAGTACTTTGCCAGGTAACGAAAGTTTTCTAAAATTGCAAAAATAGCCAATTACCTTTGAGCTATTTCAAGTTAATTAGCAGTTTAGAAATCTCACTTTTTACTTTTTAATTTGCTAATCCTTTACTAATGCTTTTTCTCTACAAATTTTAGCTCTCGTTATCCCCCGTCACGATGGAAAATGAAGCTCGGGAAAAAGTTGGCCCGGGCCGACGCCACTCGATGGCCTCAACTACAGTCAAATCTTTACCGTTCTCGGATCCTTTGTGGTGGGCATCCCTCAGCCCTGTCTACTCGGCCCTCTAATTTTCCCCTCCCTCTAAATACAAACAATTGTGGTAAGGCAGCATTTTTAGTCGGCAACTTTAGCAGTAATCCGTGAAGCAGACGTGTGGCAAAGTGCAGAATTGGGCCCTTGAAAAGGCACACACACAAAGTGCAATGCATTTGAAACAATGTTATACATCCTTCTTTTATCCTCTTCCCCTTTTCCTTTATTTTTACACTAAATGCCAACTGATATTTTATTATTTATTGCAAGTCACCAGTAAACTGTGGAATTACCCGTTAAAAACCTTTTTTAAACTTTTTTTTAATATAAAACTGCAAGAGTTTTGTAACGGGATCAGCGATGTCGCATGAACTATAAAAGGCCGAAGTAAATCTCAAGAAAGCGTTTTACTACCCAAAATTGTTAGATTAATAAAATTTGGCAAATTATTTTTTGATTATTATTATTTACTGTGTGTTTTTTGTGCTTAGTATTTTTGCACCCACCAAACCCTACCACCCCCAGCACATCTAAACAGCTGCTAAACAGAAATCAATTTTCTTTTTGCACAATTGTACTCATGCTTGAGTGATCACAGAGAAAACTTAAAATTTTTTTTTTTTTTTATAAATTTTCCAACATACATTACATTTTTGTTGATCTCCAAAAAAAAGGGAGGTTCTTTTTTGTTTTTTGGCCCACCCTTTGCCAATTTAGCAAAATGGGAAAAAATTTTGGGGGGGAAAGCCTTTAAAAAAAAAAACAACCCCCATTTGGGGTCAATTTAACGGCTTTCCTATGCGGGGTTTTTATACAAAAATAGCAGCAGCCAAACCCCCAGCCAAGCAGCTCATTATCTAAAAACTTTGTCTCTGGGGACACGTGAGGAGGGATGCTGCGGGGAAAAACTCTTCCCCCCAAATTTTCCCAAGTGCTTTGGATGGCGTCTGGTAAGGGGGGGGCCCCTTTGGGGGTTTTCAGGGTTGGGAGGGGGGTAGCACTTGGGGGGGATTTGGGGATCAACCAAATTTTTTACTTTTCCTTTTTTTCCCTTAGGGCCTTTTTCCACGCCATAAACCCTTAACCTTTTTTTGGGGGTTTTTCATTTTTCATTTTAATTCTTAAACTGCCCCAGAGCTGTACAATTTCCTAAAAAACAATTGGGCGCACTTTGCACCTTGCCAAAAACAAAAACGAGGACCCCCAGAGGGGACAGCACCCCATACAAATACCAATTTTTGGTCCTCTCTATTTTACAAAAACTGCCCATCCAAAAACAAACGCCCTCTTGAATAAATTTTTGGACCTACCGGTTTTAATTAAATCAAAGGGCGGATCGATTGAGAAGTGGTGGCGGGTTTGGGGGGGTAGCAAAAACTTTAAAAAAGCTTTTTGAAAAAGGGAAAAAGGAATCAAAAGGAAAAAAATGGAATTTGGGAAACAAGTGCAAAAAAAATGAGGGAAAGGGCAAATTTCACTTCAGCTCCCTTTCCCGGTTTATTGAGTGTTCAGACTTTAAAGGGGAAAACACAAGTGAACTGTTTGGGGGCTTTCCCCCCCCCAAGGGTGACTTGAAAACAAAAGCCTCAAATTTTCATGTTTTAAAAACCCCAAAGGGGGGCCGACCCGAAAAGTTTCAAGATGGGGTCGCAAACCCGGGGGGAAAAGAAGCTGTTCCTTTTTTTCTGATTGGGTGCCAAAAGGTTTTTGTAAATCATGCCAAAAAATTTCTTATTAAAAATCATTACCCCCCCTTTAAAAAAAATGCTTTTTTTTTCTTTGTTTAACCCCAATTTAAAGGAAAAAAACTTTGGGGGCACCAATTTTTTTTATTTTTAAATCCCAAAAAAAAAATTTTAAATTTCTTTTTTTTAATCAGGTTGGGCTCTCATTAAAGCTTTTTTCCCCAAGAAAAGCCAACGAAAAGGGTTTAAAAATTTTCAAAAAAAAATTTTCAAATTAGAAAATTCCAAAGCAAAACAATAATTTTTTTTTTTAGCAAATTTTTGGGGTCCTTTCAGGCAATGGAAAACAATTCTCTAACGAGGAATTTTTGCGCCAAGGGGAAAACTACAACACAATTTTTTTTAAAAATTAAAACAATTTAAATGATTTTCAGTGCCGGGCTGACAAAAGCATACGAAGCGGGAATAAACGGGGGAACTGCCCTGGTAAAAAAGGGTTTAAAAAAACTAAAAATTTTTTTGTTTTGTTATCTGGAAAATGATCCTAAAAGAAGACGAACGGGGGAAACAAATAAAAAATTAAAAAAAAGACGGAATAAAAAAGCAAAAAGGGTTTTACGGGGGATTTTCCCCGGGGACGGAAATAACCCCGAAGGAATCAGAAATAGGGCCCCTTCTTCCTTTCCCTTTTATTCCAAAAAAAAAAAAGCGCTACAAACCTCCAAAAAGCTTTTAAAGGGGTTTCCCTCGATGAGCAGAAAAATTCCCACTTTATTTGGCTTTTTTCCCAAACCCAAGGGCCCGGAAGGGGTGCCGACAAACCCAAAAATTGAACCAAAACGGAACAAAAAGAAAGGGGCTTCCCGGGGGCCCCTTTACCTTGGGTCGAATTTGGGGGCCTTTTGGGATTTGGGGTTTGAATGTCTTTCAGTATTTGGGGAAAATTTTTTGACTTTCCCGGTTTAACGTGCCCTTTGGTTTTAAACACGAGTACTCGGAAAATTTCCTTTTGTTACTCCTTTTTCCTCACACTTCCCGTCTTCGTACCCCCCTCATCCTTTCAAATCAAGTTAACCCCACAACAACCGGGGCCAAACCCAAGCCAAACACCCCCTTTTTGACCTTTTATTTCCCCTTGGGTTTAGGGGGCTTTAAAAGGGCCTTTTTAGAGGTAACTTCGCTTCAACCCCGCCCTTGCCGCTCTATTACCAAAATTGGTTTTCCCCCAAAATGAGGGTTTTCGGGCCCGGAAAAAATACCCTTTTCCAAAAAAAGGGGGACTCGGGGCCGGGGGGGGGGAACGCTAAAGAATCCCCACAAAGCGGGAAAACGGGAAATTTGGGCCCGCTTGACCCGGGTACCCCGGCCGAATGACGGGGTTTATTCTCTTTTGGTTTATTAGAAAGGGGGGCAGCTGGGAAAGGCTTTTCTTCAAAGGGCCAAAGAAAACAGGGAAAAGCTCTGAAGGGACGGGCCCCATTGGATGAGGTGCCTTTTTTTGCGGTACAGCAGTACCGAGAGGCCCGGCGTTTTTTAAAGTAAAAAAGTGGTTTCGGGTTCTGAGAAAACTTTTGGGTAAATTTTTTTGTCTTTTCAGGAAACTAAAAAAATATCGGGTGAGGGGTTTTGACGGCCACCTCGGGGCCCCCTACTGCACAAGTACGGGTACCGGACAAACCCAGCATTCCAGGCGATTAGAGAGAATGGCGAGAAATCGAATCATCGGGACATTCTCACAGGTCATTTTTCTTCAAGCCGGCCCCATACGAAACGACCCTTCGATTTATTTAAATTGTTTTTGATTTTGGGGTTAAATTTTTTAAAAAAACTTTTTTTTAAACAAGAGGAATATCACCGATATTACCGCCTGCTGCACCGGTACCTTCGCATCAAGTACACCTCGCCGGGTGAAGCGGACGAGTGCTTCTACCAGCTGATGAGCAACCTCACCGAGGTCTACCACTTGAGCGAGGACATCTTTGACTTCTTCAAGATTCACCAGGTTCGCTTTCAGAAGAATCCCTTCTACATGGAGTTGCTCGACATGCCAATGCTCAGCCACAGCTTTGGCACTGGAGCTGAAGGAGGAGGAGCTGGAGAACATTTCTCAAAGATTGAGGAAATTATTACCACAACTGAACCAATCAACAACCCCTCTACAGCTGAAGTTTTAGTCAATCCAGCAATGGAGTTCAGTTGTGAACCACAAAACAATGACAACTTTGCAAACTACCCCGTAGAAGTTCCTCAGACTGGCATTGAGAACTTTTGGCTGTAAAGGAGAAGGATGTCATCATCACCACCATCATTTTCACCAACTGTACATACTACACTTTCTCAGCAATTACAGGCAAAACTCACACTGTTGATAAAAACTGTCCTGCGGTGTTTTCCAACAGATGCGAACGGGCCGCAAAAAAGCTCACTGTTTTTGCATGGTGGCGCTTCGGCGTCAACAGTTGCTGGCGTTTTTCAAACAGTGTGAATTTTTCCTGTATCTAAATCCAATCAGTTTAGTGTTCGGAGTTACGGGCAATAAATCAGACTCCCAAAATTGTCATATTTGGCACTTTTGGGTTCTTGGGCGCATAACAACCCATACCACATCATTATCTTCCCCTAAAAAAACACTACCCCCCCAAAAGCAAAAATCTTAATAAATTCAAACCATAGATTTTGCCCTTGGACACCCACAACCCCTTTAAACCAAAAAAGTGCCCGGTGACACCCTTTCCAATTAGCCCGGTTTAAAAAGAGCATTTTTCCCATTTTGATTGAACAAAGTAAAGCAAAGTAAAAAAATTTTGATGGGTTTTTATTATCAACATTTTTTTTTTTATTCATCTTATCAGCGCCCCCGTAGCGCAGGTAAAGCCGGGGGAGTGAAGGAAAAAGTCCTTTTTTTGTGCAGCTTGAAGTGGGCAGATTGGGGGAAGTTTGCACTGCCGGGGGAAACCATTCGAAAAAACCAAAAATGCCGTATTTTGGTGTTAAAAATCTAAATAAAATTTTAAATTAAATTAAAAACAAATTTTTGTTTGAAAAAAAGCCCCCTTTACTTGAGGGGTTTAAAGCCCTAAAAAAGGGGGCAAAAGGGGTTAACAAAACTGGTACCCGCTGTGGCGCTGATGTCTCCGTGATCACCCCCCTTTCCAAATGTACTCCCGGGTTTTTACGCCCTCACTATGGGTTTCCAATAAAAACCCTGGAAAAATTTGGGTTTGAGAAAAGGTTGCTCCAGGGGCCAAAAAAAAGGGGGGCGGTGAGAGAAATGGGACCCTTGCCCACTCGGGGTTCCGTTTGTAAAACATATTTGTAGACTGAGGGGGATGCGGGCCACCGATGCGAGTAGTAAAAAGGTCACCTCTCAAAAAGGTTAAAGCCCGAAAATTCAAAAGGCAATCGGCTAACGGGGCACCCCGGGTTGATGGTGTGCTAAAGGGTAGTGTATTGCAGGAAAAATTATACCCCGAAACCGAAATTGCCTGCAACGTTTGGTTTATAGAATTGGCGAAAAAGCTTTCTTAAACTGCTTTGCAATTGGCGGACTTTGATTTTGTATGGTAGAAAAGTTTGGTTTTTGTAAGGTCAATATCAAGGAAAAGTGATCCTAGGAGCCAGTAGTAGACAGTGTAAAATGAGGATGGTTGGCGGTGAACTCGCCAGTTGTTCGTTAGGAAAATACGTAACAAGATGGTTGTATGCTTTTTAAACCGCAAGCGGTACGGTCGGTTATCTGTAAGTGAAAGTAAGAAATGTGTTTAACCTAAAATACAAAAAAACTACTAAGAAAAATTACCGGTCGACGAGGAGCCATGCTGTTGTTCTTTTTAAAAAAATAAGTTTAGTTGTGTGTGTGTGCAAGTGTTGCAAACAATCAACTTAAATGCTGGATGCTCTATTTATACAATGAAAAAAATGACTGACAACTGAAATGGCAACCAGTGGGTGCCTGTACTAAGGATGTATCGATTTGTGTAGTTCAGACTGCTATTCTTGTGGCGAGTGCAAGCAAAAACGAACTGATTTTAGCTGATTTTAGCTAAGCTCTACTGCCATCAAAAGTGTACACAGTTTGCAGTCTAATTGACTGGCTGTGTGTGTTGGCTGCACAGCCGTTGTTGCCAGCCTGCGGTTGATAACATCAGAAACTCAGCTGATTAGCTTAACGTTGGTTGGTATTGAGCTGGTGTGAGAGAGTATCCCCTATTACAAGAGAAAATCTTGGGATGATAAGTGCACTCTTAGAACATGCAAACGATATATGAACTTTCTGAGATCCAACAAAATTACAAATGTTCAGCAAGTACAAATACACTTACTTGCAGATTTTCCCTAACTAATACTGCAACTTTTTCATTAATTCAATGACTGCCTAATCACTAAAAAATTTTTACATTTTTTAAAATTTTTGTTTTAATAATTTTATTACACATCTAAAGTCAAAAAGCTGTTTCATGTTACACATTCGTAATAGCAGGCACACTATCTGTTGTAAGGTCAAAGATTTCGGTGAAAAGCGGACTTTCTCGGGAGATGTTGGAGCTGCGAAAGAAACGCCGAATGTCGCTGATCAGCAGTCGCATCTCCTCTACAGTGCCCATCAGCGCTTTAAAGCAGGTTTCCGCTTCTGTGAAGGTGTTGTATTTGATTTCCAGATATCGGCTCAAACAGTCGAGTGTAGCGCAGGGCCTTTTTTTTAAAAAACAAGTTTGGTTTTTGTATTTTTTTTTTTTGGGTTTCAAAAAAAAAAAAACATTCATTTTATCCTTTTGCGTAGTCATCCCCAGGGGAAAAAGGGGATGATTGTCGCAACAGGTCAAAGATGATGTGCCTTTCCCCCCTCACGAAAAAAGGTCGGGAAACTTGGCGTGTCGACGAACTCCAAAAGACTCGGGTTGAATGGGGCTTTAAAGGAAACCCTCACGAAGCCTTTTATTTTCCGCAAAAGTTAAACAAGTTAAAAACTAAATTTAAATTCTGAACAAAATTACATCAAAAAGCACCAGGGTCCGATCGGGGTGGTAAAAAAGCGCCCACTGATGGGGCCTTCCCGCACCGCTGCTTTAGTCATCCCCCTTGTTTCTGGCAGCGCGAAAAATTAGAGGTTTGTTCGGCAGCGCTACGATGGAATAGAGCGAGTTGAGTTCAGTTCTTGTGTTGGTTCAACATGCAATTGCGTTTCGATTTAGGCACATTGTTCTTAAGACATTTAAAACTTTTGTTACAGAAAAGAAACAGCGTATAGATTACGGAAAAGTGATCCATGTTCAAGGGAACTAAATGTTTTGTTGAGACGAGGCGAAGATCTCCGGAGAAGAAAAGATTGAAGATGGGCAGCACAAGTTGAAACACGTTGTCTGAGCGGTCCGCAAGTAAGTGGGTGTGGAGAGGTTTTTTTTTTTTGTGTGGCAAACTGTTCATATACACGTGTAGATACCAAATATATTTTGGGAAAATGTTTGATAAGGATATCTCAAAAAAAACTTTTACTGAATATGTTTTAGAAGTTTTTCCAAACTTAGTTGGCAACTCGCTGTTTTTTGCCAAATATATAACACACATTTTTTTAGAGTGGGCGAGAGAGAACAAGTGCGAGGGAAATCTTTAATCAGCTGGCGGCGCTTCTACCACTGTCATCACACCACTAGTGCAGCCACCAACTAGACGCATTAACAGTCCGAGAAACTGGCGTTGTTTCCGAGATGACATGTAGAGGTAAGTCCTCTCTCACACCAGTTAGAAAGGGGGTTCATTTTATGCTGAAGCATAGTGAGATGAGAATCACAGTACACTTTTTTTGCAAAACGACTGACGTTGTGGTGGCTAATCAAACGTGAAGACAGACGAAAAAGAAAATTTTAACCTGTCATGCTGAAAAGAAAGATAACACCCCAATGATGTAAACTTTGAACACAAACCGCCGTTTGTCCGATTGCAAACGTCGTCGAGACTTGTTTTTTCCGTTGCAGTTGGTGATACGTTAGCCTTTTCACGTGATGAAGATACTGTCTCCGCGTTCAAAGGTCTCTTTGATAAACACTGAGGACAGACGGGCCATAACGGTGTACAGTTGTCACCAAGTGTTTTCAAGTAACAACTTAGTGTTTTTTTAAATGGCCCTTTGTTTTAATACATGGTCAGTTTCTCATGTAATAAAAAATTATTAATAGTTTTTGATACTTGTAAAGTTAGGTAAGACAACACTTTTTTAGTAAAAACGGCTCCATTCTTTGGCAACTACTACTACTACTTTTTTTAGGTAAACTCCAGATTGTCTTCGTAGACAAAAACTATATTCAATCGTAGATTAAAAGTGATTAAACATAAAAAAATTTGGTAGCGGCATGATACTGCTGGCATTCTATATTTTTAGCAAACCACGGCTAGCAGATATCATCCCTTGCAATTACTTTGCACAACCTAAAAATCGCCCTTCTTTTTCTTCGCCTCATTTTTCTTTTTTTATCTTTTTTGTTTTTTAATCCTCAAAAACACCTGATAGGAATTTCAAAGTAGAGCAAGCATGCAAAGACGGGCGACCCTCTGAATCTGCCTGGTACTCCACGAAAAGATTGACACGTCCACATTGAGCGTCCTCATCTTCTTCGATTCCTGCCTCAGCTTCCGTACGCCTCTTCCGCCGCGCCGCTGGTGCGTATCACCCAGGCAGTACCGAAGAGAGGCGCTGTAGCGGTTGTCAGCTCCGCGACTTTTTTGATCTGCCTTGTGTACTGAGGACGATAGGTGAAAAGGACAAGCACTTTCCACAGATTGAATGTGCTCTGTCCCGTTCCACTCGGTTTCGAAACACTTCAGGAAATGCCTGGTGTCGCGTGGTATGGGTGCACGAGCAGAAGGGCCTGAAAAGGGGACCATTGCACAATGGCCGTCGTTTGTTGACGTCCTGTAAAGGTAGAAAAGTTAGAACTGTTTGCAAAAAACACAATAAAAAACTTTTCCGTCACCATTGAGCCAGGCTTTACGGTCGTGCGCTGTACATCAAACCGATCTTATGGCGGTCATCTCCACGACACCTACTCCTCAGCATTGCCTTCTGACAACCGTCTCTAGCGCTCTAAAACCGTCCAGTTTGCCTGCACTTTGCACTATCCGCGCAAAAAGTGCTCACTAATGAGGCTGATGTTCAGTGGATTGTTTTGTTCGGCGAGATGGCCTCAGCCGAGCGGTAGGATTGTTGCCGCCCAAGCAGCGTTGGAGAGCTCCTTGAGGAGGCACTTCTCCGTCAAAAGGTGATCCCGAACGGAAAACCGATAGAGGTGAAATAGAGGGTTGATCTGGTGGGGCGACTGGTGAAGTGATCAATAGAGGATCAACCTTGAGGTAGTTCGACTTGAGGAGTGGTGGAAGAGGGTAAAGTAGTCGGTGGCGGTGGTGGTTGGGTGTTTGTTGCCTCGAAAAGACTTATCAGTTTGAAAAGCGGGATTTTCATATGGTAGTTTTATTCACTTGCAAGTCAAAGTCAAAGTTCAATCCTTGTCAGGAGATATTGAATGAGGAGTTTGACATGGAGTCCTAGGTCTTGAAGTAGGCAGTCCGTCGCAAAGTAGCTGGCGTGAAATTGTTGAACGCCTCACACTCGATTCCTAAATGACTCATTTAGTTCAGCATCGTCCATTTGATGTTTTCCGTCAGATGATCATGTCAAAACTGCCTTGTTAACTTGAAGCTTTTTGTATGCTCCACTTTGTTTTCTTGGCGCTTTCCTGCGGCAATTATGCTATAATTAAAACATTTGTTATACAATGTTTGATAGTTAATTCTCATGTCTCCTTACCGGTTTTCATTCCTGCGATAAGCATTGTTCAGTCGGCCCTGTAAAAAAAAAAAAAAGTTATAATTGTTTTTAATTTTTTGAACAAGAATGTATTTCGTAGGTTTTAACTTGCTGCAAAACTGGCGTGTATCGCGTGAATAGTGCAGGAAGTGCTAACCTCCCCTTGAACTTCTGCAGAGAAAAATTGTCTAAAATTAAATTTGCAAAATTAAAAAAGCATCTTACCTTATCGTTTGTTAGCATTCTCCGAAAGAAAACCTTACAGCTCCTACATTAGGCACGTTAAAGTTAATGCCAATTGCCTTTTCCCCACAACTGTGCAACACATTGAACCCAGTGCTGTGCTGTTGTTTTTCTCCGTATGACCGTTTTGTCTTCTTGCAACACAGAAGGCTAATACGGCACTGGTCAGTCACACAGCACTTATCATCATCACCTTTTTATAAAGATGCATTCAGTTGTATCGATTGAGTTGTTGTTTGTATTCCTTAGGTCGTCTCGATCGTCATCAAACTCTATGAAGAAGGCTGGAACTGTAATCAGTTGAGGTGGAAGAAAAGAAACAGGAGCAATCTGCTGATTGGAGTACATTGTTAACAGAGTAGCATTATAGTTCGAATGACCGCATATTGCACTTTGCCAATCTTTCTTTCTAAACTGCAACTCAAGGTGTGTTAGTCACACTTTAAGCACGCATTTACTAGTTTAGTATTGTGTTATTTACTGATCCGTTTTGGCATTGACATTGTTTTGAGCAAGAAGTCTTAACTTAAGACTTGTTTGCAAAACAACTTGTTTTCTGCTTGGCAGTAATGGATAAAAAAGCAGATGAAGTCAATTGCCACTTTCCGTGACCTCATTCTTCATCTTTTTTCTGTGTTAGAACGCGCAGCAGCATCCTCGACGCAATCTAAAGTTGTACCCACGCTGTCGTTTTCAGTATCAGTACAGTACAATATCATTGGTCATCAAAGTTGGCAGATCAGTGGTGGTGCCCACTCTTCAACGACTATTGTACAATTTTGTGTGCTGTACTGACTGTTTGCATGTGATGGAGTGCCAGAACAGTTCACTGCTGAAACACAACCGCGCTTATGTCTCGTCTGTTCTGTCACTTGTCTCTGTTATTTGTCTGCGCCTGGGCATCTCTCCACTCTCTTTGCCAGATGGCTAAAACAGACCCGACAGCTCTTCTCTTTTTTGCGTTTGCAAAATAGTCGAGGCCTGTTTCTCTCCCTATCCTACTCCGAGCCGCACAAAATTTCCATCTAATCAATGCCCTCCAAGGACTAAGTCCTTAGTTTGTGTGTGGCGGTGGTTGCCATCGGCTTGGCAACTGCCAAAACAGCACACTGCACGCATGTTGGCTGTCACTCCCTTTTAAGCATTTAGTGCTGCAATAAAAGAACGCACAGTATTGTTTGAATGAAGCCATGACCAACAGAAAAACCCAAAGTCCACCACCCTGCCCAAAGAAGAACGAGATTCTCTTCTACCCCCTGGACTCTACGGGACACCTCAATGCTTGCATTGGCATTGCCCGGAAACTGCTCGCCGGTGGCCACCAGGTAGTCTTTCTCTGGAACTCTCTTGGACCGGTCCACTGGTGAAACACTGTTTCGAGGAGGTGCCTCTACCTGACCACACGCGACCTTATGACCTGTGCCAAACTATTACTAGGCTCAACTCGATGCCGGCTGATTGATAGACGTCCTCCTATGCTCTCTTACAAATCCGGTCACCAGGCGATTCAGGAGTTTGAGGCTGGTGATGAATGGCTTTGCACTTTGATGATCACTGCGGAGATCCTTGAGCAGACTGTAAACCGACGTGCATCATCACTGACAACTACCCACCTCGTGCCGGCTATCCTTCGCAGATGGGCGAGTGTTGGGGCAAGATGGTCAGTGCGGCCCGCTTTACTGTGATTCCTGTAAGAACACGCCCCCGGTGGTTTCAGGTACTTTGAGTGTACCTAAGTTTTTATAAGTCAACTAAACCCGTGTTTTACAAATAGGCTACCCCACAAACGGCGATCGCGCCCAGTGGAAACACTTTGAAGAGACCTTCAACGGCCACTACGGTCCCTCGTTGAAAGTACCTCACAGCCTGAAGGAGCATGACTAACAGACCCACCTCCTAAGGTAATTTTTTCTCACCCTTCTCCCTACCTGAACACATCTACTCTACCCGCTGATGCTATATTCCCTCGTACATTCGTCCACTACCAGAAAAGTGGCTCCGCTTTGATCACTCTCATCCGCAGCTCGGCCATGGAAGTGTGCAGTTGGAGGTGCCCTCAATCGCTGGCCGCCTTCCTGAAGACTAGTCTCGTCAGCCATGGGCACAGGGTTTGTCCGGTATCAAAAGTGGTTTAATTTATCAACACTGCTGAACTATGATCTTCCATTCACGCTAGATCTGCGGCTAAGAGACGCCTGGTGGGATGTCAACCCGCTTTCAGCACCGTTTTGTCGTCCCGTTCTCGGGACCAAATGGGGAAAACTGCTCTGCGCCCACGGCTGGGCCGGCCGCACCTCCACAACTTGCCATTCTTTCCCAAGGTAGACCTGATTCACTCATGCGGCAACAACTCGGTTCTCGAGGCCGTCTTTTGGTCGCCACTGATAATCAACCCACTTTTCGCCGGACCAGTACGACAATGCGCAGCGGCATCGAAGAGAAAGTTTCGGCTACGGTGAACGCTTTCAATGTCCGCTTGAGGAGCTGCTAGGCTGATTGATAGGTGTCAATGATAAGAAATGTACAAACGATTGGAAGTGGTCTCTGAACGCTGAAGCCGTCCCGTCTACGGAGAATGCAGCGGAGGCGATTGTACGTCTGGCACAATCTCGTGAAAACAAAATGTGATTTTATTGTACCTTTTTCTGTCAATTTGCTGTTGAAAATTGAAAGTTTGCCGAGCACCTGCTGCCAGACTTCATTCTGGAGCTACAACTAAGACGTGCTACTGCTTCCTGCCTGACCCACTAACTTATGCAAACTTTTATCACGCAGTTGCTTCTATTTGCGTCAAATAATAATCTAAGTGTACTAAAATTACTTTAAAAATCACTGAAACGTCTTTTATAAAAAATAACTCTTTTGAAGCACATAATTAACGTTTTTGTTTTATCATGAAGAAAATCCAAAAGATGAATGTCATTTGTTTTATTTTTGAATAATTACCTTTTACGGCCGTATTTTTACGACAACTGCAACTTCAAAAGTTTTTTCATTGCTTCCAGTTTTTGAATAACCAGAACTATATACAAACATAAAAACGAAAAATTGTTCGCAAATAAATTGAACCATCATTGGCGTCATCTGTCGTCAAGTGCGCCAGTTGGTCTTCTGGCAGTGGAAATGGCACGGATAAGATCATTCTCCGGGTTGCAGCGGACAGTTTTCCATGGTGAACGGAAATAAGGCTAGAGCGCGCCGCAGACGACCGTCTCAATGGTGCTACAGTCAGCAACACCAGTGGCACTGTAAGTGGCCATGTTGATACTTTCACTCCGCACACACAGAAATCCTGCTCAAATATTTGACAATTCCTTAAAACAGTCAATCGTTGACATTGATCAAATATATTTAATTTTCTGGACCAAATTAAATGTCAAACATTCTTTTTGACAATTTGTTCATATATACTTGACTCCAAGTCAAATTAGTTTTTGACTTTCACAATTGAGATTTTAAAAGTCAAATATTACTTGACCAGTTCAAATATATTACTCATTTTTGGACTTAGACAATTTTGGTTTTTGTGAAGTCAAATATATTGACCCTATCAACATCGGTCCAATATATTTGATTTTTTGGTCCAATATATTCACCCTGATTTGACTTTCGAAAATTTGTTTTTTAGTCTAAGAAGTCAAAATTTTTTGACTCACTCTCGTAGTTCCATATAGTTGACTGGAGCAAAAATAAAAATATAACTTTTGAAATCAATAAGGAATAGATTTAAGTTATTCGATCATTAGTGATAAAGAAATAGGTCAAAATTTGCTTAAAATAACACATAAGATCTGTTTGTAAAATATTTTTTTGAGTTTGCTTACCGAGGTTTTTTGTGTAAGTTATTGAAACTAGGCGCAGTAGCGTAACTTTCAGCAGCATTGCGTTAAGAAGTTGGTCAGCAGTTCGAGTCCCAGGACAAAGTTGCAAAGGCGTTTTTCTTTCAGAGTAATAAGGTGTAAGATTGAGAGCAAGAAATGGATGCGAAAGTGGGGATGATTTTAGATTGTTCCTGGAGGTCGTTATAAGGGGCCGTGTGAGTGAGATTTGCTTTTGCCAAGATCAATATAGTTGACCCAATCAGTCAAATATGCTTGATTTATCTGTGCCTTTGTCGAGCACTAAAGTCAAAAATATTGACAAAAACGTCAAATTTTTTGAAGATTTACCAGATTCAAATATATTTGAACGCGTATTTCGGTGTGTGGAATGCATCGCAGTGTCCGCTGCTAATCGGCAGCACTTCCTGAGAGATCGGGGGGGGGGGGGGGGGGGTACGTGAGTTAACTGTTGGGCAGATTCTCGCTCACGCATTACAAAAACAACTGAAAAATGACATCGAAAAACAATTTAGAAGACAATGGGCAGCTTGCAGTTGTCTGCTGCCCCCTTTTCTCGAAAAAATTTTCCCATGTACGGTTGTGGTAATAGGGTGGGATCGCCCCCAAAATGATGGCCCTATTCCGCCTGCCTACCTTTTTGTTGATGAACCTAGCAATGTGAGTTTCCGTTTATTGCCATTTTGAATTATTATGTTTTTAAATCACTCAAAACCGCTGTAGTTTTTTACTTTTCAGTAAAGCACTGTCTAAAGAGTTTAGCCGTTAAAAGAAAGATAACTGTCATTGCAGTATTTCACCAAATAATAAACTACAACTTTTTGATGTTTTGCCGCTTTTCTAAGGAGGGGGAACTGTGGTGATGAAATCCACCCAAAATCAGTTGACCTGGAAAAGGAATTAGGCGTAAAGTTTTCCAATATCCCGCCAATAGAAATGAATTGAAAATTTTCTTGTAACGGTTAATTTTAAATTTTTCTCGGTCCAATGAATTAAATTAAAAACATTTAGGTTTACTGATACAAAAGTAAAAATTGCAAATACCGTTTTTGCCCAACAAAATTGGCTATCTAACATAAAATCAAATTACAAGTTTTCTCTGCAGAAAAATACTTTCTCTTTAGTAATTTTTTCACCACCTTTCCGAACTTCGCATTCCTTTTTTGCCCAGACAGTATCAAATTTTTAGTTAGTTTTCTTCTTTTTTTATACCAATTTTTTCACTTTTGATACCCCAATAGGGACGGGTCTGGGTGTTCATTTCTGGTGAATGCACCAAAATATCTGCATTGAATGCTCAATCGAAACGATTTCTGAGGACCAACCGCAAAAAAAATGCCGTGTTTTTGCAGTACTGTTTTATAGTCCCACCTTTACCATGATACCATACAACTTCACTCCAATACATCAAATTTTTAGTCAAATTCGAACGGGTGACCCCGTGGACGTTTTTCTTTTCCTCTGCATGGTCAGTCTGTTGGAATGACGCCCCGAAAAACCTTTCCTGCAATCTATTTACTTTCCCGTGTCCGCAGGGAATCGATGACTATCGTTAATGTGATTTCCCTTTACCGTTTCCTACCTTTTCTGGCTGGTGGCCATTTACGCCAGGCGGTTGGCCCTTGTGGGACCTGATTGGGGGGGGGGGCCGACTGGCCTACATAGGCAATTTGCCACGAGCTGACCATTTCCACGCTTTTAAGTCTTCTCAAAGATGCACATTATTTTAAACGCATGGTAACTGGTGATGATACAGCTTGAAGAGGTACTCGCCTTGGTTTTGCCGTTCGAGGTTTCTACTACTCCCTCTTTGCATCGACAGATTTGACCCAGCAAGCAGTACTCCTGGGGGCTTTATCGACTTCAACATTGAGGGAAAAACGTCTGGGTGATACTTTGGAGATGTCTATCAATGTGGTTTCCCTAAAGTCCCGCACTCTACGGTTTTTCCATTGGCGATTTTCAGCAAAATCACAGCGCTCAAATCATCAAACAAAGTTTTTTAATTTGTCAACCACTTAAAAAAAGCAAAGTTGTGGGCTGAAAATGAATAATTTAATTGAAAGGGATTTAACAGCAAAACTACATTATGACAACGAAAGAAAAAAATTATGCTTTACAAACACACACAAAATAAATTGCTTGGGAAAAACTTGAGCCCCCTTTTTAAAAGCAGTTCATTACTCGAAAAACATTCAGCCTATGAAAAAATCTAATTTGAACAAAATATCTGGTGCCCGTTCGTTTTAAAAATTTATTGCAATAAGGGCGTGTCAGGAGCAGTAATATTGTAAAATTCAAAAATGCAAAACTTAATAAACCTATTTTTTAAATTAGGAAAAAACCCCACTACTTCGAGTTTTGAATGGCCAGTGCAAAAAAAGATTGACACGAGAGACCTCCATTTACCTAAGCAATTCACGCCTATCAATCCCTTTCTTTTTAGCTCAAAACGTTACCAGTAACTTAATGCATGGTCTGACTACAATGCAGCTGCTCAAGTACTCATCACAACTGAGAAATGGCGGTGGTTTAGCAGTTGTTGACCACTATTCGATTGCCCTTCGATGGTTAAACGAAATGGGTCTTCAAGGCGGCTTTACCTGCTGTACAGTACCTTTTTTGGTGGAGAACAAACGCCTTCAAGTGGCCTTTTTTTTTCAAAAAGCTTTATTTTTGGGGTTTTTTACCCGGGTTTAAACAAAAAACAAAAAATTGTTTGAATAAAAGAAATTTGCTTTAATTTTTTACCCAAAAAAAACCAATTTTTTAAGGAAAAAATTTTTGATTTTATTCCCTTTGAAAAAGGGGGAAATTTTGCCCCAAAAAAAAACCCCTTTCCCCGTTACCAAAAAGGGGCCTTTTCTTGTTAACCTTTAAAACTGCGGCCTTTTAAAAAGTTTTTCCTGGGAAAAATGGGGCCCAACTTTTTAAAAAAAAATTAAAACCCCCGAAAACATCCTTTTTTTTTTTATTAAAACAAAATTCCCTTTTGAAACTTTTTTCCAAACCAAAAAACCGAGACCCCCTTTCCTTCAGGCTACCCCCCCCCGCAAACAAAATTTTCCGAACTTAGCGCTAAAAATCCTTGCCCCCCCTCAAACCCCAATTTTTTCCCTTGTCAGATTTTTGTACCATTTAATTCTGCTTTTCGGATTTTTTTTAAAGAATTTAAATTCCCCTTTTAAATGCCTTCGGTCCCTCCTTTTTAAAAAAAAAAAACGGCCCTTCAAGGCCCTTGAAATTACGGCCCTAAAATCCAAAATTTTTGGTTTTTTTGATAAACCCCCAAAAATGGTTGGATAAATTCACAGAAATGGTTTTCACCAAAAACCCGACCCCTTTTCTCCCTACCCATTTTTTTGACCATTCATCACCACATCTGAATTTTACTATTTTTGACTCTGTTTATGCTTTAGCAAAAGAGGAGTAGCCATATTTTTCGGGGGCCTTCAGAATCCATTCACACATCTTGGCACAGTACCTGAACTAGTGCACTCATCACCATTTCCATTGAGCTTAATTTTAAACATCATTTCTGAGCTGCAAAGAAGTTGCATAACAAAACGCTGGGGAAATAACTGATCCCCGTTCAAAATCACGAAAATATAATTAAATAGCTGATCAAACCCCAATTGGGCTCCAGTGTGTTCATAATCGCCCCCGATTCATGGTGCCCTGTTCTTACTCTAAGTCGCCGATTTGCATCTTACAAAACCGTTCTTATCTCTGGAAAATGGCTTTCTTCTTGTTTCCCCCCGTTAATTTTTGCCTTCACTTAGACTGCTTTTTTCAGATCAGGTTTGCCACGAAAACGGATGTCTTAAACCTTGAGACGATCACAGCGCTTGTGTAAAAACCCCCTAACCTTTGGGCCAAAAAAATTTATGCGATTGACAATCTCTACTACAACTTTTTTACGCCATTCTTTTTTCAGTTGTTCTTCTTAACAAACACATCACGGGTTTTTTCCCGAAAATAGCTTTTTAAAATGAACATAGAAGGCGTTTTTTTCATCTGGCTCATGGTACTTTGGGGAAAATCTATCTCAGGGCTGTCCACTTTTCCCGTAATTCTTCTCTACAGTACATCTGGACCTCCTTTGAAGCAGTCACTGAACACATTTTTTACGGCATCTGTCCTTCTGTTGACCTTTCTGCGTAAGCAACCGCCAGTGTAGGTCACACATAAACCTTCTCGTTGGCATTCCGTTTTGTTGTACAGACAGTAGTGCTTTGGCCGTCTACCTCATCACAACCTTATTGGCAATTTCATCATTCCCGTTGTAGAGATGCACTACTTTTGGCAAAGGCTGATGGCTAAACTTTTCCATAACAAGGTTCTTCTTTGAGTCACTTATGTTGCTTCAATACGGTTTTGGGCGGTGTCAAGAGGGCCAAATTCAGGCAATACTTTACTCAATGTCCATTGATGAAACTCACTACCTGCCTAATATTGGAATGTTGCTTTTTAATTTAATTTTGTTTCGTCTAGTTGCACTGTATTTACTTGTCCGAAAAACAAACTCAATTAGCAATCGACAAAATTGCGCTAAACGAATAGTTGACTATTAAAATAAAATTGTAAATTTTCAAATGACTGAACTTGACAAGTAAATGCGTAAAACAAACAAAATAAAATTTTTTGTTTTTTATTGTTTAAAAATACTTTTTTATGATTTTTTTATTTTAAACGCATCTTTAAATTATTATTTAAAAATTAATTTAGTCAAATTTTTTTACATCAAATTGTATGCAAGGAATGCAAATCTGCTGTGATAATATCTTATGACAGCATAAAAAATTTTAACTTGAAAAATATGCACTTTCAATCTAATCATGCTTGTTTTGTAAATTAAAAATAAAATAACGTCACGCGCAAGCTAGATGGGTATTTTACGACCATCACATTTTGTTAAAAATATAAAGTTTTGATAAAACTATTTTGTTAAAAAAGTGTCAATTATAAAAAATGACAATGTTTAAAAATGTTTTGCATCAAAAAGTTTATCAAGAAACTCTTTTTCCGTTAAGTCTAATAGTCATTTCCCCAAATGCAACAATTTTGTTGTCGTACATAGTAGTACAGTATCAAAGCAACATTCGAAATTTTTTTAAAAGTGAAACTATTATAGAACATTTTTTCGCAAAGGCCCAAATTCAATTGGTAAATTTTTTAAAAATGTGTGGGGATAAACTTTAAACTTTCATTATTTCCAATCACGGTTTGACATTGATGCTGGGTTTATGTGGGAGTCGTTTTTAGTTGGTCATTTCTGGCTATGCTTTTTCTTCCTGGTTCGAGTATACGGTTTCCCGAAACAGCAAAGTTTAGGCCAAATACCGTCACAACGCATGGTCTTTTTACCTTTTAAACAATGCTTTTCTCAGTTCCTTTAATTCTGGTGCTTTTCCGTACTACATCTTACTACAAATTTACAACTTTTATTGGCATCCTAAACGTCTGTGGAGTGACACTGGCAGTTTAAAGTGTACGTGAAAGCTCCATTTTCGCCTGACCCTGGAGAACAGACTCCACTGGCAATCCGTTTTTTGACTTCTTTGCTGGCATTGAAACCTACCCAAATTGATGCCTAATGTCAGCCTAAAGTCTCATCAACCCCTCGAATCTCTCCCTTTTCCTCTGGCAGCGGTTGCCTTGGTCCCGCGGAAAGCCAAATATGAGCTAACAGGTGGCTTGTTTGACTGGCAAATGAACGTCGTCACTCTTCTGTCCACTGTGTACCCTTGCTAAAGCTTTCTACTGGGGAAAATGGGTACATGCAATCATTTGACAGCAACACTGAACGTTTTTTGGCTTTCTTTTTGCATGGGGTTGTATAGTTTTTGTGCCCAGTATGTACATCTTCCAATACTACTCTAGTTGGAAAATGCCACAAAATGATGGCAATAAGATCTATCGCAGTTTTCTTTTGTCCTGGGCCTGGCGTCAGTTGTGTTGTCCTACCTTACAGACACACAACGAGGAAGGTTCGTCAAGCAATGGACAATGTCGTTGGGGTTGCGCACCAAAATTGATACGTCCTAAATACGTTATGCATTGGGAAAAAAGAAAACACCATTCTCCTGGCTTCCGGATTCTGGGGGCCCAGCCAGACATATGAACTACCTTTTTGAGTGGACAGGTTTTCTGGCCATGGTTCTGCCCCCTAACAATCTACTAGCTACTCTTTATCCACTTTAACTTATGCATCCCAATTCATAAACTACTCGCGATGACAAAAATGCTCACAAAAATATGAAAATACTGCAAGAGTATAAAACCTTGTTTTAATATCGAATAGTGCCTGGGGTTATTCTAATTAACTTTAAAAATTTTGTAAATAAAAATTTTTAGTTTAAACAGTGCGTTCGGGGAAACCTGAAAAAAACTGTCAAATATTTGTTTTAAAATTGATTTTTTAAAAATTATCATTCATTTTAGATGCGTAATAAAATGGATAGAAGCGATGCATCAATTTTGCGCATGTTTTCAAAATTTGCAATCAGCAAAACAAATAAAAAAAAATGTGTGCACTAAAATTAAAAAAAAAATTTTCAAAAACCAAAAATTTTATTATAAAACACAGATTAATATAAAATTTCTCAACATTTTATTTTTAATTAAAATTATTTTTTGAAACAAAATAAAGAAATGACAATATTTAAAAATTGTTTACCAAAAGTAGTTTATAAAAATTTTTTTCCACTTTTTTAATGATCATTTCTCCAAATTCAGCAATCCTATTATCGTCATTATTGTTTTTTCCAAGGAAACATTGGAAAAAACTTTCGAAAACAAAACTGTTTTTAAACGCTATGCTCAGCTGGTCAAACGTTTACGGTATTAGTTTTGGGGAAATCTATTAGATTACCTAATTTCATTTTAAATTTTTTTTAGGGATCGTACTGAATGTTGGGGTAATTGTGAGTGTCATTTTATCTGGGCATGTGCGATGATGATTCTTCCGGAAATTTACTACGGCCGCCGCACGCTCAAACTACCCCCCAAGTCTGCCAAAAAATGGGTGGATGTTCTACCTTCTTTCCTGCCTTACGTACCATTAAATTTTTCACATTCTACGGGACTTTACACAATTTCTCCACATTCATTTGGGGTTTTTCCATCCTAGGGGGAGTAACCTTTTAATGGCTCCTTTGTAAAGGACACATTTTACCTGTGAAATAGCACAACTCAAATGGAAACCCAATCTTTTATTATTTTTTGTGGCTTGAATTTATCCGCATCTACTGCCTTCAGTTAACTTAAGATTCTCTTCAACTCTAGTTCTTTTACCTTCTCTGGAACTTAATTGTGTTGAGGCTTGGAAAACCAACTATACTAAGAGGTCAGTTTAAATGGCAAATGAGCATTGTCACAATTCTGCCCCCTCTCATTGCTAAATCCGCTTCGGGAAACGGTACTGCACTCTTTTGCATCATTTGAACGATTGGGTTTATTCTTACACGGGGTTTTTGTTCCCTACCTTTTTCTACCTTTGCCCAGCACTTTTTTGTGGTCAACAGTTTGCCAAAAGAACAGTTGAAGGCCCATTAAAATCACATCCGGTTCTTTTTCTGTGCTTTTCTCGCTACTTACAAAAAAAATTTAACCCCAAAGATTCACACTAACTTACTGACGGCAGTTACCGTTTGGAACGATCACCAAGTTAAAAACCCAAATATCGAGATGAGTACGGGGAAAGGCAAACACTCTTCTGCTGGCCTCTGGAACTGGGTTTTTCTCGTCACCCCAAAATTTCCTCAGAATCGTACATTTTGGCAATGGGACTGCCGACGAAAGCTTCTCCCCCCATTTCTTCTTCTAATATATTACAAACCCCGGTTCATCGGCATTTTGAGATACAACAATTGCCTTAAAAAAACCAAAAAACTGGAATACTACCGTCAGCAGTGCCCACAAATATGCCTGGCATTTTTTAGTGAATCACATATGATATTTTTTTTTTGCAAAAAAATAAAAAAGTCTCGTAAAAAAAAAAGGCGGTACATTACCGCCACCAAGCGGCGAACTGTGATGTCCCCCTGTGCCTAGAGATTTTCAACACAGCTCACGTGCAGTGCTCGCCCAGGGTTTTTGGAAAAAACCCCCTTTACTTGACCCGTTTTGTAACATTAATCATTGATGGGAAACGTTTGAGCAAATGTTTCTTTTTAAATTGACACAATTAGAAACTGTTCTTTTTGGGGCCTTTTTTTGTGGCTTCATTTTTTTACCTTCAAATAGTACAGTTCATGAAGCGAAAGAAAAAGCCTGTTTTTTTTTTGCTTGTAACGATGTGCCCCTTTCAACATTGGCGGCGTCATTGTGGTGCATTTCATCGTGCCAGAGAATGCTTGATAAGCTTGGTGGGGGGTGACGTGAGAGGTTTATAAAAGCCATGGGAGATGTTCCACTATTGTAAAAAGTTTCTTACATTTGACAACAGCAAAAACAAAAAGCTTACTAGTTTTCTGTGTTGGGGGTGGGCCCCAGGAAATTGGGGGGGGGGGGTTGCTGTATGTGGATCATTTTAGAAAAAAAGAAGCCCCCAAAGCTAAAAAAAAGGTTTTAAAGTTTTTAATTTTGGGGGAAGTTTTTAAAAATTTTTTGGGGGTTTTTCCCCCTCGGGAAAAAATCCCCCATTCCACCTGCCCCCACTGAAAAGGGGGCCCCTTTTTCACAAAATTTCCCCAAAAAAATGGGGTTTTTTAAAAAAACCTTTTTTTTTGGGCCCCCCCAAAACCCCTTTTCAGTTTTTCCCAAAGCCGAAAACAGTCCACTGCCCCGGTTTTATTTACCAATGGAAACTGCACAAAATTTTGGGAAATGGAAAAAAAAAAAAAAAAAGGGGGGAGTTTTGCCCCAAAAAAATTTAAAAATTTTTAACCCTTTTTTGGGGAGAATGGGAAAATTTTTTAAATGGGAAAAGCTCGCTTCCCCCCTCATTAATTTTTAAACCAAAAACCAAAAATTTCCATTTTTATCATTCCCAAAAACCCAAACTCTTCACTTCACCTAAACTCAGTTTTGGGCCCCCAAAACCCCTTTTAACAAAAAGCCCAAACGCCTTTGGGCCTTAAACCCTTCACAAAAGCTAAAAAATGAGGGGTTTTAAAAAATCCCCCCAAAACCCTTTTTAAAAAAAAACTTTCCCCCACCATCACCACCCAAAAAGTTTTTTAAAAATTTTCCCCCTTTTTCATCATCTCAACCCCCCAAAAAACCCATGGGTTCAAATGATAAAAAGGGGATACCGACGAAAGTTTTTTTTCCTTTAAAAAAAGAAGGGTTTTTTAATGTCCGGGCCAAGAAAAACCCCCCCCAAAACCTTTTTTGGGTTTTTTGGGGTTTTTTTTTCGTTTTTTTTATTTTTGGGAAAAAAAATTTCCCCCTTTTTTTTCCTCCCCCAAAAGGGGAAATAATTTTTTAAAATTCAAACCTTAAATTTTTTTTATATTCTCTTCTCGGTTTTTCCCTTTCTTTTTGCCCGGGGCCCCAAAAAAGGTTTTTCCTTTTGGGGGGGTTTTTTTTTTAAAAGGGTTTTTTTTTTTCTTTTGGTTAAATTTTTTTTTCTTTTGGGGGTTTTTTACCCCCCTTTTCCCCCCCCCTTCTTTAAAAATGTCATTTTTTAAGGAGCTGAAGAACCGGATCGGGTTTTAAGAAGGGGTACATAAAAAAAAAAAAAAAAAAAACCCTTTTACACGACTTTAAACTTAAAGATGGAAAACGCAGACGTTTTTTTGGCTGGGTGTTTTTGAATTTTGTTTAATTATTTTATTTTCATTTTCACCGCCGTCACTTCAGCTCTTTTGCCCGCTATGTTTGCCCCTGGGAGGCCATCTCTTTTCCCGGTTTAAAGCCCTACAAACCCCTTTCCCGGGACCCTTTTACCGCTGTGAAATACCCGGGGAGATAAGTACGGAAATTTTCTAGTTTGGGCAAGAAAAAAACCCAAACCTTTATTTAGTTTTCACTTCCCCTGTTGCCGGGGGAATGAAGGAAAATGAGGGGATGTGTTTCCCGCGGGGAAAGGACCTTTACGCGGGGGCCGCACCCTTATTATTTAGGGGTTTTCAGGGGAAAAAAAACCCCCAATCACCATCAAAAACATCTAATTTGCTGATGGCTGTGTTCCCTTTTTCCTCCAGACCGTAAATTTTCCACCAGGGAAATTTTAACCGTTGCGGGGCCCACGCCCGTTGAAAGGTAGAATGAAAGGGAGTTTACCCTTTTTCAATGCGCAGCTGCTCCAAAAAGCGGAAAAAATTTTTTACCCATCCCCCCGACCGATGTTTTTTCCTTTTCCCGGGACCCCCTCGTAGAAGGTGCAGTAGTAGCCCAAAAAGAAAAACCCGGGGTACTCGGGCAGGAAGGGGGGGGGATTGACCGCTTTTTAAGAGAAGAATGCAGAGAATCTGGAAAAAGGGGAAGGGTTTTTAGTTTAGAAAAAAAACCATAAAAATTTTAAAAAAATCACTACATACCAAATTTCCCAAATTTTTTTATCGCCCCCCCAAACGATCCCCCTGAAGGTCCTCACAAACCCCCAAAGGGGGCCCCTCATTTCTTTTGGAGACGGGGACAAACTCCGGAAATGTTCAGCCTGCCCCAAAAATGGCCGATTTTTTCTGCCTCACTCTTTTAAGATAAAAATAATTTAATTCCAAAACACTACTCCCCTGACCCTTTCTCCCATCCCTTCCACCATTTTCCCCTCCGGGCAAAAAGGTTTTGGGCCCCCCCTGACCCGGGGCTTTTTCCCCCAGGGGAGAAGCCCTTTTGGGAGTGCAAAAACCCCATTTTTCCCGGGCCTTTCCTTTAAAGGGCCCGCACGCCTTTGCAAAAAGACCCACAATCGGGGGTTTAAAACCCCCTCCATTCATTACCGGGTCCCACCCGGGCCCCCCGGCCCCCGAAATTAACCGGTTTTCCTCGGCAAATGGGTCACCATGGCGTGCTGCCCCCTCAAAGGGGGCCCAAACTCGTGCAGCCCTTTACTCCCAAGGGCCCCCCTTTGGGGATTTTAGGGCGTAGATGTTGGGGATGAAGGGTTTTGCCACTGTTTCAACAGTGTCTCGTAGTCGGCCCTTGAGAAGAGTTCATAGTTTCGCTGCCGGACGTACTCCAGAAACTCCTCCGTGTAGGGGCCCTCGCCTTTAGCGTAGTCGGTAAAGACAATCCGCCCGCCTGGTTTCAGCCACTTGATGAACTTCTTGAACAGTTCCGGCTTGTTTTGAATGTGCAGCAGCGTGTCTCGACTGTAGATTACATCATAGCTCGCCTCGGGCAGGTCAATCACTGAAATGTCCGCTAGGCGAAAGTTGATCAGCCCCTGAATGGATGGTCGCTCGTCGTAGTACGCCACCGCCTGGTTCATCATGTTCTCGCTGAGGTCAATGGCGTCGATGGTCACCCCGTAGGTCTCTGCCATGTAAAAGTCATGTCCACCCAGGCCGGAGCCAATGTCCAGCACTTTTTGGCCTTTTTGCAGGCCCAGCTTTGGAATCAGCTCCTTCACCACCTTCAGGCCGCCCGGGCTGAGGAAGGTCTGCCCGAAAATCCACTCGTAGCGCTTGACGCCGGCGGCGGTGTACTGCGACTGGTCGAGGAACTTCTGAAACTTGGCCGAGTTGTAGCTGGACATCTTGCTGTTTGAAGCAGTTTTGAAGAGTTGCTAACTGGAAAATCTGCTGTTGCAGTTCTACACAGCAGCTTTTTGACAACAGAGAGCAGAGCAAAGCAGAGCAGAGAGCAGTGTCTCTTGTTTTATCAGGCTCATTTAGCTGTTTTTCGGAGGGAAACACGAGAGAGTGAACTGAGAAAAGAGATAAATACTTGTAACAGGAGAGAGAAATTGATAAAAAGTCAGCGGACTTTGCGATCACTGCCAGCAATGATACTATGAGGAAAAAATGTGCATATACAATTTCAAAATGGCCAGATGGGCAACGGAAAAATTTAAAAGATGAGTTTGTTTTAAAAACAAAATGCAAAGTACAAAAGTGTGATCAGGGTTATTTGTCAGCTGTGTGAATTGCAACGTGATATTTAAGACCGAGGGAAAATGGAAACGCATTGGGCAATGTTCGCATTGATGAGGAGCTATTTCAGACTGATTTGCTGCAATCGATGAATTTGTTGATGTTCGTGCAAACATTTGTACAATGGTGTCATACCATTTGAATTGCTGGAGAAAGTGTGTCAGTTCTGCATTGGGTATCAAAGAAGAATCCAAATGTTGTGTTTTGATGTGAAAAATCCCACTATCCATTCGATTAAATTTTTTAAAACACTTTTCAGTAAATCTGCATGCAAAAGTTGGTGCAACAGTTCCATCTGGATTAGTTGCATGAATAAAGTAATGTCGTTGTAGAAAACTTTTTTGTCCATGTGTGTAACTACAACCTGCAAATGGACAAAGAAGCAAATCCCTTTTTTCTCAATCGTATTGAATTCTGGAATAGAAGGTTCTGGTGGTTCATTCAATGGAGATGCAGCTGTTTCGCTTTCAAGTCCTTTCCACTCAGTAACTCCTAATGAAATAGTTTCTTTTTGAAGCATAGCATAGTCAATAGTTATACTAGACCCACTTTTTCTGCACCGGGTGTTTTTTAGATGATCAAGGGCTGCTAAGTAAAAGTAGAACTCTTTGTGACAATTACCACAACTGAAAGGAGTGCTTTTGCGATTAGTCAATCGTTTTGACTTCATTTCAGTAGAAGTTTTTTCTTGTGGACGTAGAGTTTTTTCAATGTTTGTTATTGTAGAAGCTGACTGGAGATGAATTGTTTTGTTTTCTTTGGTAGAAATTGCCAAAAGAGCGTCTTTTTTGGCAATAATGACGTCTTTTTCAACCAATGATCTCTTCAGTTGCTCAATGAGTGTGTTTTGATCATCTAGTTTTCGTTTCAAAACTAATAACTTTTGCTCTTCAATTTTGACTGGCACGGAAAATGAGAAAACGACATTGCTCATGCAAAAATTATCAGCTTGTTCTCCAAGGCAAACAGAAAGTGATTCCGATTCAACGAGATACTCTTTTGCTACTAACTGCAAAACAAGACGGTGCACGTCGGTGGGTTGTAAATGGCGACAAATTGCATAAAACTAGCTGTCGATGATGATCCTGAACAGTTTGGTTGGTTGAGCCTGAAACAATAAAACATATATGTTATTGCAAGAGCGTTGACAACTTTATACAACAGCTTACCGCAAAGAATGTCGACTAGTTGAGTTGATGATATGCGCTCTTTACAAGTAGAAGAAAAGGAACCGACAAGTTGGCCAATGGACAACAGAATTTTCTTTGCAATAATAGTAAAGTCTTCCTCTTTGTAGTTATCTTTTGAGAGACAATTGTCACAGGCAGCATCAAAGTTTTTGAGACAGTCACGCCGATCAAAGTTTTCTCCAAGGTATTTGAGAACTTGAGCACGACGACAATCGATTTTGTTTACGCAGAAATTCAAAACGTCACAAAGACAACCAATTGACACTTTTAGCATTTCGCCCTGGTTTGTTTTTGTGAGTAGAGTTTTCCATCGAGTAAAGTCTTGAGATGAAAAGAATAAAATGCAAACAGCGAGCGATCCGTCTCTGCCACCACGTCCAACTTCTTGATAATATCCTTCAAATGAACTGGGCATTGTTTCGTGAATAACAAAGCGTACATTTGCTTTGTCAATTCCCATTCCGAACGCCGTTGTGGCGACAACAACATGGCATCTTTCATTGATCCAATCTTCTTGAACCTTCTTTCTGTCTGCAAAACTGAGTCCGGCGTGATAGGCAGCTACTTTCAATCCATCTTTACAAAGCTTCTTTGCAAGAACATCGCAATCATTTTTCGAAAGGCAGTAAATGATGCCACTTTGGCTTTTATACTGCTGAGCAAGCATACGCACAATTTCACCGTGCGTTTTTTCATTCTTTTGTCGTACTTCAAATTTGAGATTAGGGCGATTGAATGATTGCACAAACCATTTTGTGTTCTTGAATCCTAGATGGTTTGCTATGTCCTTTCGAGTCTGAAAAAAATTGAATAAGTTATAATTCAGCATAAAACATTTGAACAGAATACAAAACCTTTTCAGTCGCAGTTGCGGTGAGTGCAATTAAAGGAACATTTGGAAAATTTGGTCGAAGTTTGGAAAGCTCTTTATACGATGGCGAAAACTGTTACCCCATTGAATCACACAGTGTCTTCATCGATAACAAATCGAGCGAGTAACTTTCGTCGGTGCAGATCGGTTAATAAGTCAGTGAGTTTTCGAGTTGATCTTTTCCGGTGTCACAAATAGAATTTTGATGGTTGGATCACTTGATTGCAAATCAGCAAGGATGCTATTTGATGTCGCTAAACTAGTGTCTCCGGTCAGTGAAGCAGCGCAACCTCTGCTTCGCTCATTCATCTTAGTTTCTTGATCAAGAATAAGTGATAGGAGCGGCGAAATGACTACAGTAACACCAGGAGAAGTCATAGCAGGTAACTGGTAGCAAAGACTTTTCCTCCTCCGGTAGGCATGACACAAAAAACGTCGAATACCAAGAAGGGCGGCATTAATGGCTTCAAGTTGATTTTGACGAAACTTGGTGAGTTTGAAAACTTTTTCAAATATTTCAAACATCTTTCGAGAATGGTCCAGATTTCGAGAGTTAAGTGGCTTGTCCATGTGAACTGCTGGGATGTTTTCATAATCCTCATCACAAAAAAATGGATCAAAATATTCCTCCATTTTCAAAACGCACAAATAACGGCGGCCAAATCACAGAGACCGTTGTGAAATCCTTGCACTGCAAGGGGAACCTCGTAGAAGACGTTACCACAGCACAACTGTTAGTTTTTGCTGCGCTTTTTGCCGTTGCCCTTGTTGAATGGGATCCTACAAATGATGAAACTTACCAAGAGTACCTCTTGCATCTTAAATCAGACATTGTTAAAATGAAACCTCAGCTGAAACCAGTAGATGACTTAATTTTGTTATATTGAAGGATCCCAGGAGTCGTTTTCTATAGTCGGCCCCCCTGACACGTCATCTAAGAGTGCCCCTAAAGCAGCGTGCTCGCAGAGAGCCGTTGTGAAGGACAGCGAGAGAGCTAGCTGAGCATTGGATCATCCAATTTGGATGCTCGAGCTGATCGAGGGCGGGACTTGCCGTGGCAGGCAAGCACACTCAAAGGCTAGTGACGTAGTGCCTACTTTGAGCAGTGCTAGCGTGAACGTGCTACCGGCAGACTGCTGGTGGCAGCAGCAGTTGAAAAATATTTGGTTAGTGCCGCGCCAAAGTTGACCACATTCTCTGGGACTTTTTGGTCATTTTTAGGTTAACAAATTTGTTGAGTTAAAAAGTTTTAAAATTAAAATCATTTGTTATATATACACTGGTCGACAAGCCAAATATTCCTAAGATGATTAAATTGACCTTTATTAATTTGAGTACACTGAATGCAATGGTGTCAACCATTTTTTAATCTAATTGTCTAGTTTTTGAAATAATCGATCTTGAAAGTATGAGTGAAAATAGTCAATCCAGTTTCTTTTTTATAACTAAAAAAATAAATTACCTGTTCAATGTCGTTTTTTTTAAATTAAACTGCTTTAAAATTTTATTAGCAATAGCTGTTTGGTGAGACAAAACAAGATATAATTTGGCATGATTCTTTAACTTTTTACTACAGTTCACACTACAGCTGACCAATCATTGTTACTTATCAATAAGGTTCATCTTGACCACCACTGGCACTTTACAAGCAAAAATAATCCGTCTGCAAATCAATCATATGATTGTAAGTAATTTGCCAAAAACCCTATCAGTTACATTAATGTACATAATTTGTCAGTTTTTAATTATTTTGTCTGAGAACAATGTATAATTAGCAATAATAATAAACAAACAAAGTTATCAGTTATTATTTTTAAAAATGTGCCGATAAACTTTGTCAAAGCTGTAGGTGGAAATAAAACATTACTACCTAAACATTCAAAGAACTTATATGAAAATTATTAAAAACTAGATTTTAGAGTAAAAAACTTAATTGTTTTTGTCTTTATTTTTTAAACTTTTGCTTTTGCCAAAACTGAATCATATGCTAACATATTTTTTTCAGTATGGAATTGCTGTTTAATTTGCGTTTCAATACAGAGGTACTATTAATTAATTAATAAAACTAATTAAAAACACTCGATTCGGCATTTAAAGTTCCCATTTCTAGGAACTAGTTGACATTCAACCAGTTATGTGACCCTTTGACATTATGAGTTTACTAGAAAATTAATTGATTCCAATTTCAAGTTTTGCAATACTTTTTAATTATCTAGACTGTTTTGCTTCTATAAATAAAGCTTTTCTAAAGCACTTAATTACAAATAATTCAATCCTTTTTCCAAACATGATTTTCAAGTTTTTCCTCGTTGCTTGCCTTCTGGTAGTGTTCACTCACGCAGCTGATGACCAAGCTGCAGCTGAAGGTGAGGTTGACCACAAGAAGATAGTTGAGTCACTTCGAGGGCAGATCCTGGCCAAAAGTCCAGCAGAGGTGAAACCAGAAACCAACCCGGAGATTGTCTTCAAGAGCGTGCAGAGCCTTCCGACGCCGGTCAATGTTTTGGGCGCCACTCATCACTACGTTTACGAACTGGCCATCGGCGGAAAGGATGCGACCGTCAATGTCGACCAGATTGGCCCCTCCAATACTGTTAAGTCAGTCAACTTCAAATGATTTAAAACTCACAGAGTTGCTTATTTTAGATTCAAACATGTTGAGGGTTTTTCGTTTGCTAAATAAAGTGTTTTAAAATATTGAAAGCCTCTTTTTTCAGTGTAATTTTTTGTTGCTTATATTAAAATTACTGTAAAAAGAAATTTTTTAGACAGTTAATTGTTTTAATTAGATTTTTAACTAATTTTGAGTTACTGCATCAAGGTTGTGTTTGCATTGCTAAACTTTTAATTTTTAACTGATATAAAAGTAAAACGATTTTCTATTAGCAACTCCACAAGTATTTCACTGACTTTCATCTTTTTAACAGTTTTTTTAAAATGTTTAAAATTTAGTTTTTGTTGCGTTTTTTGCCGTTGTCCTTGCCGAATGGGATCCTACGAATGACGAAACTCACCAAGAGTACCTTTTGCACCTTAAATCAGACATTGTTAAAATGAAACCTCAGCTGAAACCAGCAGATGACTTAATTTTAGTGAAGAAAGAACTAGTCAAGTCAAACACTTTGGGTCTTAAAGGTGGCAGACATGTTGAGTATCTCTATTATTTTTCCGTTTCTGGGCACGCATGTGGAGCCCATGTTACGCTGAGCAATGTAAATACCTTAAAATCACTTCAGTGTGAAAAACGTCGATAAAAATCGTTAACATTGTTTTTTCAATAAAATGCAATTTTCAGTTTTCCTATTTTTGTTTTACATTTTTATTTTTCACTAATACATTTAGCCCAAATTAGCTAAAGTGATTAATAAATAAAAACGCAATTGTGTTACACAAAATCAATTGACCTAGAAAAACTACTTTTGCCCTTAATTAGACCTAAATTGACCTTTTTTTACTGCCATTTTTTGTTTACTCAGCTGATGCTCTACTAAAACTGCCCAAATTGTGATTCTTTTAGATGTCCAACAAGAGCTGGCCTTTGTCAATGCAAACAAAAATGTTTTTTTGAAAACTGTATATAAAGTTCATTCTTGATAAAACTGCGTTTTCATCTTACTAAAACTAAAAAATCAACTTTTTCGAAATGTTTCCCATTGCTATTTTCATCTTTTACCTCATCCTCGCTCTGTCAATAAACAGCAGCCATGTTGAAGGTTCTGCTTCAAACTCCAAATCAAATGCTCGCTCTCGCACTCCTCAGCTGTACCTTCCGCTTATCAGTCCCACTGAAACGCGTTACCTGGTTCGACGGCGTCGATCGCCCTATCCTCTGATAGGCATCCGCCGACTGTCACTGCGACAAAATGGCCAACTTGATTATGGAGATTTGGTGGACGGTTACAATGGAAACTGGCAGTCGACGATTGGTCATCGACACATGCAACCGCCAATGCCCTATGACATTTACTGAAAAGAGAGAAAAAAGAAAGGAAATTGATGATAACTTGTTGACTATTGTTTTTGAGCACAAAATAAATAATCTTTACATTTTGAACAAATATTTTACAAATTCGCTTCAACCTCTTTTGGGTTAGTCTTTTCCGCTGAAGGAAAATGACTGCTATTGTTATTGTTCTCATCTTCAGCCGCCTTGGTAATGCCCCACGGCTCCGGCTCTGAGTCGACAAAGAGACAGAAGATGAGGATGCCCAGAACGTAGACACCGGAACCGATCCAGAAAAGGACATTCCACTGGTGCATGACATTGTCCTGTTAAGTAAAAAAAGAATTTTGTAAATAAAAACTTATCAGATTAATCAGTAACTCAACTTACCCCAGCAATATCAAGCATGACGCCGGCAAAGAGAGGAGCCAAAAAGCCGGGCAAACTTCCCACGCCATTAGTGAAACCGTACACCTAAATAGAAATAAAAACTTATGTTTATGATTCTCCAAAGCTCTCCCCCCTTACCGTTCCCGACTGATCCGGAGCAATGTCTACACAAACGACATTCTCCCCGCCAATCAGCAGCCCTTGCGTGAACATGGACACATTAAGCAGCACCACGATGAGCACTGTATTGCAGCCGACCAGCGGGATGATGCCCAGGACGAGGGCACAGCTGGCTAGGCCTACCGACTCAAAAAGGCGACGTGAGTTTGTTTTGGAGAGCAGGTGATTCCGATTGACCACGTCAGAGACGTAGCCCCAGATGAAGCAGGACACGGCCATGGTCACGTAGATGGAGGCGTTGACATAGCCGTTCTGAGCAGAAAGAAAAATAATCAGCTTTGTAGAAAAATGTAAACAAACGGCAGCTTACGTAAGCCATCGACATGTGCAGCACCGACTTTAGGTAAGCAGGAATCTTTGAGCGAATCAGTATGGAACCCCAGTTGTTGCAGAAACGGGTGGCTCCAATTGCCCAGACTTTCCGCGAGGTGAGAATCCGCCGCCAGGGCACCGCCCCCGTGGTGACTTTTTTCGACTTTGCCTCGGAGATGGACACCGTTGACTTGATGTACGCCAGCTCCCCCGGACTGATGCGAGGATGCAGGTCAGGGGCGTTGTAGACGAAGTAAAACCACGGGAGAAGGATCAAAGCGGAGGCGGCGCCGAAAACGTAGAAAACAGAGGGCCATCCGCCGGCAAAGCCGTACTCGCTGAGAAGGGCGGAGATGGGCATGGTGATGACCGCCCCTACATTGCCGCTCACCTCAATCATTCCAAAGGAGAGGGCAATGTCCTTCTCCGGCGTCCAGAAGGGCAGCAGCGTGTAGAGGGCGGAGGTGATGACGCCCTGGGCAAGGCCGATCACCACCCGGTCCGCCACCACAATGTACGGGTGGAGGTAGGCGCTGAGCGGGGTGAGCAGTGTACAAAGGCTGCACAGTACCATTGACAGGGCGATCAGGCGTTTGGTGCCTGCAAAGAAGGGAGTTAGAAAATCAATGTCCAAAGTAAAGGTCAGAAAAGGGGGAGATTTTGTGACTTGATATCTCTTCTTGACAGTACTTACTTTCAAATGAACTTAGGGTAAAGGATTAATTGCTAATCTGTTGGCTCAAATGGGAAAAACCGAAAAAGAACTCCACCGCTCACCTAACAGCTCCGCTAGCTGTCCACCAGCCGCCGTGGTGATGATGTAACCGTAGTAGTTGGCGCCAATGATCGTTCCCTGCAGTGACTCTGACCAGTCGAAGCCTTCATCTGCAGAAGAAGAGTCGGGAGCCGGAGTTGAAGTAGTGGGACTTTCAGTTATGAGAGAGGCAAATTCTGAGTAGTTCCAGTTGCCAATTCCATCAAAGACAAATTTTTCTGGCAGACAGGTGTCCGTTTGCGTTTCATTCTTGGGAATGTCCTTGACCATGGCGACGATGGTCATGTTGATGTTCATTCGCGTCGTGTAGGAAATGATATTGATGAGCATGCAAAGGAGCAGGATTATGTGCCGCGTTTGGGGCATCCAACAACATCTGTTTTTCATGTTGTTGTTTGAAAAGCTTTCACTGGTCATTGTGTTGACAATAAATGATATGTTGTTGTTGTTGCTGCTGCTGCTGATTACTCAAACAACTGATCCTGGACCAGTTTTTCTTAAATACCAAACTCACTCGTAGTTAATGCTTACGTTGTTTAAGAAAATTTTTGCTGAGAAACAGCAGCAAAATTTTCCATTGTAATTTTAAAATTTTAAACAAGCACTAAACTGGTTTCCCTACTCGGTCATAAATGCCAAACTCTGATGCTTATCAGTATGGATCTCATTTCATTCTCGCTCATTAAGACTCTTTCTATCTTTTTTCTTAAGGTACGTTTGTCGGCTCACACTCTAGCACTGACACTTAAATCTACGCTTTTTTATTAACCTAATTAAAAGTGAACCCTAAGGGTCACTGTCACTGTCACTAACTCTCAGCTGGCAGTGCCAGCCTGGCACACACAGCGTTTCACTGAGATGAAGCAATTCTCTTAGGCAGTTTCTTCTTCGCACTTTCTCCTTCTTTGTGTTATTAGCCATTAAATTCTTATCTATCTTCACTTTCAAATAGATGCCTTATCGAGGTCAGGTGATAGAAGGAGAGAGAGATGTTGTTGGTACTTTGCTCTTTTTTAGGGCGCGTCATCATAACAAAAGAAAATGTCGACAAAAGTAGGTTTGCCAGTTTTGCATTGAGCATAGCAACAACGTCAGCAGCTGTTGTTGCATCATTTCCCTCCTCAGAATGCCAAAGTTGACTTTGCGCTGCTGCTGCTTTTTTTCAAAAAGCAATTTCAATTTACTGGAAAAAACTGGAATTTAATTTGATTTCTCGCACAATAAAATTTTTTTATTTAACGATTTTGATTTTATTATTAGGGTATTGATGCTGAACCACAGAGAAGAGGAAGAGGAAGAAAGACAAGTCGACAATCAATGTTGATAACAAGGCTAAAACTAAACTAAGATTAAAACTTTCATTTTGAAAGTTAGTGGGTATAATAGTAAGTTAGAAGTTAATAATAAACAGTGACTTCATTCAAGCACTCGGATTGCTCTTCTCCAGATTGTCCAGCTCGCAGCCGCGGAAATGCACACGGTCACTGAGAAGATCCGCCTCACAGCGGGCCACCGTAGAGGGCAGCGAGCTGCAATCTCGATGAGCTCGGGTGGTCGTCTTCCAGGTGGTGTTTCCAAACGTTTGGCCATCATTCTGCTCCCGCAGCACCCGACAGGCGCTCACCTTTAGCAGGTAGTGAATGTTGAAGCCAAAGTCTTCCTCTTCGCCGCTATAATAGGAGCACTTGCGCACGTAGATGGTTTTGTAGAAAGTGGAAATGTGGGGGTTGGAACCATATTTCTCGAAGTTCTTCACCAGAGAGTCTTTCCAGTAGTTGAGCCGACTGAGGAAGGACTGCTCCTGAATGGAGAACAGTTCACAGTCTTGGCCCTCGTTGGGATCCTCCGTGGTGTAGTAGCGGGTGGTGTAATTGTCAGGATCATCAGTGGGGTAGTCGTGGTCATGATGTGTAGTGAAATCGGGATCAGGTTCAGTGCTGTGGTTGCCACTGGTGGTAGTTTCAAAGCGGATTGAGCTGCTGCTGTTGCCAGAAGTGGTGGTGGTGTCATTGTTAAATGGACTAAGGCTGTGCTGCTGCTGGTCGTGCCATTGTCGTCGGGCAGGGTCACCGGCTCAATGGTGTAGATGATGTCTGACTCTCCTTGGTGGTGGTCCTTCGGTGCACCGGTCTGGGGTGCCTGGTCGGGCGGTAGTGTGGGCGTCTGCTGTGGTGCTTCGGACTGATGTGCGGTCGTCGGGTGCGGTGATTGTGCACATTTGATGGGCTTTTGGTGTGCTTTCCCGCTCCCGCTCCCGCCCCTCCTTGTCGAGGAACTCCACCTCGGAGCCGCGTTCAATTCCGGAGTGCTGCTGCTGACTGTTTTCAGCGGCGTCAGAGTCGGCCACACTCCAACGATGGCCAGGTAAGCGCAAAGCGCAGAGAGTGAACAGTTCATTTAATTTTGTGTTGTTTGTTTAGAAAAAAAGGTATTCTAAAACCGTCTGAGATGTGGTGATGGTGGTGGAGATGGTGATTACGAAGATTAAACGCTGCTGTTTATACTCTTTTTAAACAGTGTTTCAATTTCAGGTACAAGAGGTGATAAAGGTAATCGGTGACTTTTTGTTTTCAGTGCCTTTTGGTGGTCAATGTGATTCTCTTTTTTCAAAGTCGCCACAAAGTTGTAATGATGATAGCAGCAATGGTAACTAGCTTAAAAAGACAATGAAACTTTCAGTTATGACTCGTAATTGGTATCACTTGAGTGGTAATGTCAAAGGCAAGTAACGGTATTTTTTTTGTTAGCAACGGTTGCGTAACCGTCTATAACGGACTAAAATGCCAATTAAGTTTCAAATCAAGAATACAAGTAACTTAAAGTATTAAAAAACTAAGAAGGGTATGTTAGTGAGCCGTTGTTATTAGGTTTAGACATAAAGTGCAACATTTAAAAAGAAGTACACACACAAAAGTACGAGCGACACTTTTAGCAGATGCCGCAACAGGGCAATGGCTTAATGGGCGAACAGTCCTCTAGTTTAAAGTAAAAGTTGAAAGGCATTAGAACAGGGTAGCAGGTATGTATTGTCTTTAGGTGAGTCAATGCCGATCAAGTTGGGTCATCGCAGACAGTGGTCTCTCGAGATCAACGTCAGATTGTAACCATAGCCAACTTTCTTATATGACAATACATAACACTGCGAACTCGGTCGAAGATCATCACGTGATCACTCTTAAAGTTGCTCATCAATTCGGCCTTGTACCTTTGCGCCAGGGTCAGAAACTTAGGATAATCTAGATTGGCATGCTTGCTGTTAAATTTTGGCTCAGGGAACACATCAGTTTAGTTTGATTTTGGCTTATGTGAGCTGCCAAAGTTAACTAGTGATAGAGCAATAAAAGCAAACTCAAGGAAAATTGTAAAAAAGTTCATTGTTATTTTTAAAAAAAATTGCACAATTTTGCTGTGAAAGTAAAATATTAACTGAGAAAAATTGGTTGTAAACAAACATTTATCAAACATATTTTTTAAAAAGTTGTTTTATTGATTTTTATTATGGTAAGCAACAAGAAACAAAAGGTTATAGTGATTAGTTCTGATTAAAAAGCAAAAAAATTTGACAGTAGTCTGAACTGATTAATAATCAGTTAATTTGAACCCAACATTTGCACATTTTCACGGCAATCATTTGAGTTGAAATAAAAATCAAAAGGGAAAAGTATGACGTTGCAAAGGTAAGATTGTTGAGTATCAGCACCATCAAAAGGGTCGCAATCTTTATCACCATTTCGGAGACAGTTGCTTTGATAAATTGCAACTTCGAGTTTGAAACCAGTTAGACTTCCTTTAAAATCATATTGGCACTTATAATTATTATGAACTCCACCCCAAGTAAAAACATAATCACTGACAAAGGCTTCGGGAATCAGCGGTGTTGCCTTCTTTATCAAGGCATTCATCTCTGCATCACTTGTGTCAGCGACTCTGCAGTTTTTGCTCTTTTGTGCCGGTTTTTCAAGAAGCTGTTTGTAGTTGGAGTTTGACTGGTTGACAGAGCAAGTGCCCTCTACAGCCAGAATGATGGCTGCAGAAACGACTACGAGTAATTTCAACATGATCAGTCAACTTGCTGTTTGCTGTTTTGCTGAAGAAATAAACTTTAGCACTTTGAAGATTTGATGATTCAGTTCAGCCGGGGAGTTCATTTATATACCGAATTTAATAAATGACATTTTCCTTTGTTGACTGTTTGATCTTTTGTTGAATTTTACTTAATTTTTCAAAAATTTAACATTTTATGATCAATTAAATGCTAATTGATTTTAGCTAAAATTACGCTGTTTTTAATTAATTATTAATTGTGCAATTATTATCTTGAAAAAATATTATTTATTTATTTATTTTTTAAACTAATGCCAATTAAAAAATCATTATTTATTTTAGCGTAAAAAAGTAACATTTGGTTATTAAAAACGGTTTTCAGTTTTGCTGATTATCTGCATTGGAAAACTGAGCATTGCACTGCAGCGGATCAAAGTAAACCTTTTCAGAAAGCAAAATGGGGTAGCAAGCAATGGACTGCAAATCCTGAGGTCCACTTGAAGGATCGCAGTCGGCCTGGGTTCGTGGACAGTGACTTTTCAGGAGCATCATTGTCACGTTGAAGCCAATTTCCGATATGGGCTCGTAGTATTTACACTCAAAGAAGTTTAAAATGTGCGAGTAGAGGATGACGTTTGCGTCCGGATAGGCATCCAGAATGCTTTGCTTGTATCGCTCTAGTCGGATGCTCAACTCATTACTCGTCTGATCGCCCCTGCGGCATTCCCTTGCCGGACTGGGAAGATCGTGAATGATAACTGATCTACCATCAGGGGTGAATGGATTGATGGGAGAAGAGCTGGAAGAACTAGGAGCTAGGGTGGTAGGAACGGGTTTACTGGTGGTCAAGGTGGTGATCAAGTTACTGTTTTTTACGCATCGACCTTCAACGGTGAGCTGTCCTAGGTAAACAATTACATAAAAAGTAGCAAATAACTTCATATTTTTAACTGGCAAAATGAATGTAAAAATTATTATAAAAACGATTTATTTAAAAAATCAGACATTTGTTCTTTTATATAAATGACTATTGCATAACAAAAGTTTAATAATTTAAAATTTGTCATTGCTTAATATGATTAAAGTTGAAAATATTAGGTAATCACAAAGTAAAAAAAATAAAACCGTTAAACAAACAAAAATGAATGCGTAATAATGTATGATTTTTAAATAACGCTCAAGTTTAGCAAAACGGTTTTCATACAAAAAAATAAAAGTTTAATTGGGAAATATTTGCACAATACTTGAACATTACAAAAAATAAACTACACAACTTTATTTACATTTTTGTATTAAGAAGAGCTTTTGTCGTTTTCATAAATCTGCTCCATTAGACACTGCTCGGGATTAAAAATGTACTCATTAGGCAGTAGGACTGCTTTGCAGCTAAACATGGGCGCACCGTTTAGGTGCTCTTCTGGTTTGCAGTTTTCCGCCCTCTGTTTGCAAAGTGATTTAACCAGCATAAAGTGAACGAGGAACCCACGCTGCTTTGTCTGGTCAAAAGTGCACAGGTCTACCTGGTGAATGTTGCCCAGAACGGGCACCCGGTCCCAAGGCAGCTGAGCAAAAAGGCGGCTTTGAATGGTGGCAAAACGCTTACGGGCTGCCTCTCGCCTGATGTCTACTAGACATTGGGATGTGCCATTAAAAGATAAGCTCGGATTCACTGATTGCCCATCACCTGCTGCAAACGATAAAGATGACAGGTTGCAGCAAATCAGTGCCAGTAAAGCAAAGAATGGGGAGAGGGTACAAGAACTGTAGTTCATTTCCACTTTAGACAGTCAAAATAAGCAATGTCAATTAATTTCATTGGAATTATATCGGGTAGAGAGCACAGGCGCAAAGGCAAACAAATATTACCAAAAAGTAAACCAGTTGTTGCGTCAACAATAGGTCAGTAGACAGTAGATTGATTGCTTGGTAATAGACCGTTAAGAGTGGTGTTTAAAGGTTAGTAGTGATGACAATAACAAATGTCAGTTTTCCCATGAGGTTGATACCGACAAATGTTATGCAAATTTTTAATTATTTCAAATGGCAAGGAAGCTCTAAACAAAATAATTTGCTTACATTTTAAACAACATGACAGGTTAAGATTTACTTTTATATTAAATTTTTTTATTCAAAACTAAATTAAAATACTAGAATGCTTTTGCGTTAAAAACGTTGAATCTGCAAATAAAAGTGTTTGCAAGAACAAATGAAAACTGCGAAAAAAACTAAATTTTTGTTTTTTAATCAAGTCAAATAAATAACTAAAACAGTCAATTTTAGTTGACTTTATAATGTTTTTACAATTAATTTATAAAAATAAAAAATTTTTTATTAGAAAAAATGTTTTTACTTGCGACTATGACATTTTAAAACTAATTTAACTGATTTTTTGCACAATTGTGTAGTTTTAAACTTACTTGTTTCATTCATTATTTAGAAAACTTATTGTAAATGAAAAACAAAATTAAAATTGATTTTTTAAACAAATATTAAATTTGTTATTGTAAAATTATTTAACTATTTACAATTTTAAATTTTTAAATTGTCAATCATTTTATAATTGAATTTTGAACAATCTAAAAAGCTTTAAAATGCAAAAGCAAACAATTTTTAAACCATTTTTCTTAAACTTAGAGTTTAATGATCCATTTATTTAGTTAAAAAAATAGTTTTTATAATGAACAATTTGCATTTTGTTCTAATTAAAAACTTTTTGAAAAAACTTTAAAATTTTTAGGTGTAGTGCCTCCGCACTAGTCACCACAGTTCATGCACATTGACTCACGTTTTCACTCACACTCATGTTCACATCTCAGCAACCCTTACTCACCTACTCACACAGACAGACATCTCATGTATATAAGCCCATCACATGTAAGCTATTCGTCACAGATTACCGACTCGTAAAAGCAGTGGCGCTGTACGTCTTCTACGACACTACCTAGTTTTGTGTGATTGTCCGTAGAAAACGATTTTTTCAAAGTGTGCGCCAAAAAAAATCTTCAAACAGGGATGCGGTTTGGGCAATGATTAGCAGTCTTTTTTGCCGCTGTGGTTTTTTGGGTTAGTTTTGAAAGGGTAGCAGAGTAACTCAGAACTGTCTCTGGTCACCAATCTTCAAACCTGTCTGACTATAAAAGCAGACTTTGACAATAAAAACAAACACACAAACGAAAGTATTTCTGTCAATATTTTTGCACCCTGCAAGAAACTTCTCAGAAAACTTGGCAAATGCAGTTCTTTTCTAAACACGCCGCGTTTACGAGTCGGGTAATCTGAGACGTATATGTAAGCACATTTTACCAAGTCACAACCAAGTCTTACCAGTCCTCACTTGGTCACCAAACCTGTCTGCTAGCCTGTCTCTTTCCCATTTCACCACCAGTCCTATTCTCCATTAAAACCAGCCTCAACATTGGCACCACATAGGAAACTAAAATCGCTCACCAAAAGTAAAATGCTTTTTGACATTAAAATTCCTAAACTTAGAGAACTGTTCATTCAGTTCAAAAACGCCCACTACAATGCCCTTTTTGAGCAGCTTGATGCCGTTCAGAGCATTGACTACAACCAGAGACCTTCATTGCACATCGATTTTCACCAACACCGTACAAACACTACATTTGCAGTTATCTCGCTCATGTTTACCACCATTTTTCTTGACTCAATTTTTGGCATGCAATATGAATATTTTGGCAGAATTTCTTTTAGTGAACTAGCCACCAGTCCGTACATTAGCTGGCACCAGATTCCTCCGGTGCAAATCTGGTTCTCTACTGATGCGATCATGATTGCCAACACCAGCACTACGCTAGCCATTTACGTTCTCTTGTCCTTTCACTCACCACTTCCGGAACGTTTCCTGTTGTTTCCCCTCAATAATGGCCGTAACTTGGTTGTTGATGGGCGGATTCTTAAGGAAAAGGTCTCAAAAAAGATTTTAAGATTTTGTAAACTTTCAAAAAAGGCGGTCATTGTGGTGGCCGCCGTCTTTGAGGTGGTCATCGTCTACGGCTATTGTTATTACAGAATTTTTCTCGCCGGCAAAATTTACCGTTTTTCAGTGCACACTGCGTGGATGTGGTTTGTGGCGTTTCCGCTGTTCTTTTTCTACATTGTTCACGGTAATAGCAAGTGCTGATCAAATGATGATCAAACCACTAATTAGTTATAACTAACACCTTTTTCACCACCACAACAGTTGTCCTCAGTCTGATCATCTTCATTATCATGGCGAGCAAGTACTTGCAATTTCAGCAAGAGTACCTTTTCGATAAGATATACAAACTAAATGAAAAGTTGTCACACAGCAGAGTCAATTCTGTGCACTTTCTGGCGACCACTGCCGATCAGTTTTGCCGTCTGAATGGCGTCATTCTTGCAACGTGTCGCAACATCAAGACGGTGGACAGGTTTTGGCAGCCCGTTCTAACGATTCTCTTTCCCTATTTCATCACTGTCCAGTGCTACCTAATGTACCTGGCCGTCTTCGTGGAGATGCCTTTTGATGAGAGGGTCATTTTTGCAATGATTCAGTGCGAGATGACACCACTCTTCTTCTTTTTACTTAAACAGTGCGCTAAGGTGGTAAGCAATAATAGTCGCTTTTTAAAAGAAAATCGTCGTTTCTCTTTGACACTGATGAAGATGGCTAGCGTTAAAGGTAAAATTAATGTGAAGTATTTACTGAAAGTTAGTATAAGTTTTTGTTGTTTAATTTAATTAAGTTTTAATGTGTCTTTATTTCAAGATTGAGTCTTTCATTATACCGCATCGTTTCTACTCTTATGCTTTCAAACTACTAAACAACTATCGAATTACATCTAAAACATTTGAAACAGTAAGTTATGGCCAAACTGGTTATTAATCTAAAAAATTTTAATATTACAGATTATCATTTACATTAGCATATTTTTTATGTACGTCTACAAAACTCGGTAGATTATGGTTTATTATAGACTTATCAGTTTTTACCTTTTTTTTAACTTTTATTGGCAAAAAACCAATTAGAGTAGAATTACTTTTTTGCTTTTTAAGTGTTTAACATTTTTGTAAATAAACTATTTAAGCCATTTTCTTAAAAAAATTAATTGGCAAGTAAAAACTTAAAGGTTTTTTGTTACATTAAAATATAAAAACAATAAAAATTTTATTAAAAAAATTTGATTTATTAAAAAATTGTTGCAATAAAAAACATTGTTGTACACAAGTTGAAAGTAAAAGCGAGAGCAGCTAAGCTGCCGTCTGAGCATTACCATTGTAATTATCAGAAGAGAAGCGATGCAGTACCTTTTGAAAGCGATTCTAAAGAACACAATGTTTACAACAAAAAGGAATTGTGTGTCACTTTGATATTGATCATACGAAAAGGAAAAAGCTTTCACTTACTGAAAATTTGGCCGACTTTCGCACTGAATCCGAGCAGAAGGTGTAGAGAATGGGCTGAAGGAGGCTGTTCATGGTGGCCAGCCAGTTGACGGCCAGCGCAGTGTACTCTATCAGGTAAAAGTTGCGGGCAATGCACTTGCTGGGCAACAGCTCAAAGACGGTCAACAGCTGAAAGACTTTTAGCGGGCAGTTGCACAGGCTGAAGCTGACAATGAGCCAGATGAGGATGCTTAAAATCTGGAAAAGACGGTTATAAGCAAACAAAAAGTTATCCCCAGTAACAAGAAATCACCCACCCTTCTGTAAAGCTTTCTTTTCTCATCGACGGTAACGCCAATTTCGCCGTCAGTATCAGTGGGCATCTTTCGCTGGCCGACGACGCGGGCAATACCCAGACAGGTGGCAAGGAGGATGAGCAGGGGGAGGATGCCGGTGAAGAGGGCGTGCACTACTAGGAAGGCCCGTTTGTAGGGGAGGCTGCTGATGCAGCGAGCGACACGCCCACCGGTGTACTTCACCTCCTGCATGGTGATGTACTGCGTGGGGATGTTCGCGTACAGTGCCCCGAGAAAAAAGGTGCTGATGATGACACAGTGGCCGATTTGTTGCGTCCGAAGCTGCACTGAAAGCGGCTTCCAGAGGACAATGTACCTAAACAAAGTGAGAAGACTCAACAATTTCAAAAATTAAATATTTAAAAAAATTCCCAAATACTACCTCTCAATGCCAATGACGGAGAGGATGACGGCAATGTGAAACTCGGCGAAGAGCGTCCCAAACTGCGTCAACGGACAGAAGACGCCAAAGAGTTGCCACTTCTGCTTAATTAGGTTAATGAAGATGGGCACGGTGTTGAGGCCCTTGATCAGGTCGGCCACGCCCAGGTAGCACAGGTAGCGGGTGATGTTGAGGCGGGCGCGACCACTGCCTCTTCCGCCTGCGGCACAGAAGTGAATGCTGATGACGGCGACATTGGCCAGCACGACGACGACTGAGGTGGCCACAAAGAGCGCCGACACGAAGACCATTGCCCAGGTGGAGAGGATGGGCGTGCTGGGATCGCGACTGCTCGAATAGCAGTCTGCCTCTTCGGTCAGCAGGAAACTGCTCATGTTCACAGTGATGGCTACTAAATTAGGCGAAAAGTTAGAATTGTTGTTTTTGCTACCGTGCAACAGCAGCTCGAAGTGTTGATCGGTGGTGAACTGGCTCATTTTGCGCTTTCATTTGGCTTCATTAGGCACTCTCAAAATCACAAAAAAAACGTTTTTTGTTTATAAGTTTAGAAAGGCTAGATTTCACACAATAGAAAATAATCACAAGTTTGCAGATATAAAACAGAGCACATTACTTTTTCATCACAAAATGATAAACACCAGAAAATGCACACTTCTAACCTTTTGACAGCACACAATTGCTGGAATGTGTTGCGTCTTACATTTTGCGAGCCCACTTGAAAAACAGTAGCAGCAAATTCAGTTTAGTTTTTTCGTTTTAGTTAGGTTCAGATTCAGGTTCAAGATTCAAGTTCGGGCAGTGTACAACTTTACTGGGAAAATTGAATAACTGTGCAAGTGAAAAGAGAAAGAGAGTTTAAGAAGTAGAGGTACAACGGAAGAGTAGTAGAGTGTACGTGGAAGAAGAAAACAGTTGTGTGAATGAAAACAACTTTTCCTTTTTTTGAAGAGGAGGATAGAAATGAGAATATATAGCGCAAAATTTAATTCTTCTTTTCATTTACTATTAAAAATAATTTTCAAATTATCTTATTCACTGTTGTTGTTGCTGCACAGATACATTTATGCAAAAATTTGATTTTAATTTCACAGTTTCCCTAAACAGCTGAAAGTGTTTGCATAAATTGTTTTTTTCAAGTTTAGTCTCCCAGTCTTGCAGTCAAGTTTAGTTCAATTAAATAGAGATATTTAAAGATATTCTATATGCTTATTATTGGTTTTTTTTGTTAAGCTTTACTTATGTCTGATTTAATAATTGTTAGAAGTATTGTATCATAAAATAGAAAAACAGCAAAAACTAAATGCCAAAATTGTAGTTCAAAGTAGTTAAACTTAAAAGATATAAAATAATATTTTTTAAAAAAACTAAAAAAATTTATTTTGTAGAAAAACTTTGTTTTTTGAAGTAGTAATCTTTTAAGTGCCACAATTTTTATTTTCAAACTTATTCCCAATAAAAAAATATTAATCATCAAAAAGTAAGTTTACCATGAACAAAATATTTTAAAAAACAAAAACTTTTAAAATTTAAAATGCAAAATTCATTCAAGTGGCAAAAAAGTTTAAAATACTTTAAATTGCTAAATTTTTATCATCTTAAAATATTTAAAAGCATTTGTTTTTGCATTATTAGTTTTTCATTAGGAAATTTTGCCATTTATTTTGAAAAAAGATGAGAAAAAGAAAACAATTTTTTCTTAAAAAAATAATTAACAAAATTTTCTTTTTTGTTCACAATAGTTCAGTCTAGTGAACCGTCAGATTGAAAAGCTCCGCTGCCAGCTCGGGCACTAGCTTGGCGTCGAGGCTCTCGAGGAACTTTACGTGACGTGCCCGGCCCTCCTCCTTCAGCTGCCGACTGAGCGCCTGCAATCGGTCGAATTTTTGCAAGGCCGCTTTCTTTTTTCTTTCTCCGCCGCTGCCGCCGCCGTACTTCACCTCAAGGTGTCGCCGAAGAAGGTAACAGTAGGTGCTGTGCTGGTAGCAAAACAGCTCCGGAGCTGTTAACCCGTCACGCGGCGTAAAAATGTGCTGCATTAGTAGCTAAACAAATAAATGTAATGAAATTAAATTGTTAATGAGATAGTAAGCTTTGAGGAGTAAGCAAATTACTAACTAAATCACGAATCCTCGAATCATTTTGAATCTCTCCGTTGAGCTTCTCCTTGAGCTGGTGATTCAGCTTGACGTGGTCGCCAATGTTGTTATCGTAGAAGATGTTGAAGTCTATTGTGTACACTTCGGTGAAAGAGTCGTTCTGAGATTTAAACAAAAAATTAAAATCAGTTTAAATTACATGTAAGATTTAAATAAAAACTCACTGAACAGAAGGGAACTGACTGCGTGGCGACGTCGTAGAGATAGGCCACTCGAACAGCCATAAACTCAAATGCCAGCGACTTGAGGATGATCAACTTTTCCGGCTTGCTCAGTCGCTCAAAGAGGGGAAAACTGTTGGCCAGTTGAATCAACTTTGGGACGTAGCGGATGGCCATGGTGGACGGCTCGGCGGGATGCTTCACCGCTCCAGTCACCGGTAGTGAGCGCTCGTCGGGAAAGATTTCCCTTATCAGCGTTTCTGCCTGAACGATGAGCGCCTCTTCAGTGGTGGTCAGCTCCAACTCGGATGGACCTTCTAATTCAGGTGAAAAGATATCTTTCAATTTGCCATTTTCTAGTTTGAGCTGGAGATCTGGTGCAGTGTCATTTGCCAGTGACTGATGATTGTTCCGCAGGCTGCATCAGCAAACTGTGAAGGCTGCTTTCACTCTTAGAAATACTTTTTTTGTTTAAGTTTTTCTTTATGTTCAAACTTAGGTCCATTCCTGCCTCAAGACATTTGGTTAAGCCTAAAAAACAAAAAACCAGTATGTACAACAAAAACTAATTTGCTATCATTTGGAAAAATTAATTACGGCAACTTTTGCAGTGCTTCGATTGGGTGGAATCAATTCGGCAGAATTCATTCTGTTTGCATTTTAACTTCTAGATAATGAAAATAGTAGGTAAATTGAAAAATTAAATAAACTAAAATATCTAAAGTAAGTAACTAGTTTACCTCAAATTTGGCGTAATTTCGGTAGAAGAAAAGTCGACAAGGGCCACAGGAGAGACCTTGGAAGTTGTAACACAGCGCCTTTCCATTGCAAACACGACACCTCTTGATGAGTGTTGATGGTTCAGTAGTTGTTGTTGTTGGTTCAGATGTGTTTTCCATCCTTTTTCAACTTTTTTTTCTAATACTTTTTACAACAAAAAAATCAATGCTCAAACAAATCTCAGAGCGAAAAAACAAAACAAAAACAAAATAACTACATTTTCTCGGTTTGCCAGATAAAGGCTGTGCAAAGCAGTTTTGTGCAAAACACACAACTGAGCAGGCTTTAGGCTCTTTGCTCAGACTTTGTACTACAATTGCACTTTCACTTGCACTTGCAACACAGTTTGCACACTGGTGAGGCTTGCACGGTTCAATAAAGGCTGTCAGTGACAATTACTTTACTTCTTCTACTGCAATCACTACTACTGTACAACGCCGTACAACGCTGTGTAATTGGTTTTTATTTTCTCTAGCTGTCCAAACCGGCTGCACAATTTCAAGGCTACGATGAGGATTTTAAATCCAATGGCGTATTTTCAAAAACATTGTACAAAGCTACCTACTCAAGCAGTCGGTGGCCGAGCGGTTTAGGCGATCGACGTTGATGCCTGAGGAGCGCGAGTTCGAATCCTCGGTGTCGGCTACGCGGCCCACACCCAGGGCTAAGGGGAGAGCTCTGCCCACTGGCCGCTCAGTGTGGAGACTCTAGCTTCGTAGAGAGGGCGCCTCTGGCGTCTGTCAGGATAGGCTGTCTGTCAAACCACTGACTTAAATCTCAAAAAGTATGGATCAAAAGTGGCCCACTAGGGTAGTCAGGACCCTCCCTCTCGGAGGACCACAACTGACTTAAAACGAGCTATTGTTACAAAGTACCTGATGGACATACCTGGCAGTGTGTCAAAAAACTCGCCTAAACAAGAAAACATTTTGAAGGATGGAAAATATTAAAAACCATATGATGTACTGATAAATCATTTAGACAACAACAATGTTGCATTTTTTGGCAATAGTAGTAAGATATTTTCAATCATTGAGTAACAGTAGAAAAGGATGCAGCTTAAAATGATCTGTAGGGGGTTCAACTACTTCAACTACTACTGTAATTGTGCTAAAAGGGAACTAGTAGTATAACAAACTCTCAGTTAACCTAGACGTTTTAATTGTTTTTTTGTAGTCTAAAATTACCGTAACAATTTTGTAAAGCAAAAATAAAATAAAAATTCAACTTTAAAATGTTTAATTTCATCGTTTCCAGCTGCATCTGCTTATCAGTGACAAGGGGACAATGCAATCTTGTGCAGTACGATGACTGTGGTAAGTAGCGTTTGTGTGATTGTAAGGTTTTTCAGAAGAAAAACCTTGATAAACACGAATCACATCCCTTTTTATCTTCCAATAAAAATCCATTTCATCATCATCACAATAGCAAACAATGAAAACAAGTATATCGCCATGTCAGGCTGCAGTGGCCGCCTGTTTCACCCCATTCACCGGGACGGCCCCCTTTTAAAAACGGTCAGCGGGTTCACGGCCCAAAAAAAGGGCAGCGACACTGGCAAAAATGATGACCGCTTCGGTGGGCACCACCACGATGACGAAACGTTCCGGAATTGACGCTGACGGCGCAGCAAAGGCCCATGAGGTGTTTTCCTTAAAGAAGGGGCAAAAAGTGAAACACCTACAACTTTCATTTCCGAGAATGCTTCCGTGGTCAGGTCGACGACTACGGCGAAAACTGATTGGCGAGAAAAGGAGTGTCACTTGCTTAAAGATGAACTAAGGGCGTCGATCGATGGGGATACTAATAAAGTAAAAATGTATGATTTTAGTTGGTTTGGTAGACTGTGAACTCAGGTTTCAGCTTAGCTCTGTTGGGCTGTGTGGCAAAGAAAAGCAAAAATTAAATAAAGGAAAATAAGATGATACCAATTGCTGAGATAATAATAAGTTATACTAAAAGCACAGCAATGATGATTTGGGAGTGGCTGCGGCAGCACCTTTAAGTCATGTTTGATGCTGTGATAAGCTCATTTTGTGTCACAACCATCCCACGGCACTTCCTCCACGGGACTGCCGTACTTTGAATTGGCTGCGCATAAAAAGCTTTCAGCTTGGGACATTTAACTGTGTTTTTGTTGCATTTACTTGTTTAAAAACGCTTAAAAAAATTTTTTTTGCCTTTCTAACAATGAGGAAGACATGGATCAAGTACCTGCTTCAGCAACCAAAACAATTTTTTGAAAAAGCCAAACTCGACGGGTTTGCCCAAATAACCCAATGATGAGTGGAAAAAGTCATCATTCGGGTTAGGTTAGTGTTCAAGTAGTATTTTTTTCAATTGAAAAACTTAATAACGATTTTTTCATTACTTTAGGGTTGAGGGCAGGGCATTGGCCAGTCCCGTGCCACTATGGCAAGTTAATCAATGTTTTGCAGGACGGGCAAAACCCGAAGTGGGTTGACAATGCACAGGAAAAGATCACCCCGTCGCTGCCCAAATTCAGAGCTTTAAAAAAGGTTAACTGGACAATCGCCCGAGGAGGTGCTTCCCGAATCACGTGTGAGCACTGAGGTGAAACCAGTTTCGACCAGAATTTACTCATAATCGAAGCAGTTCCGGAGAGAATTGAACTGAAACGGAAAATCTTCAAAAAGTTTATCGTAAAGGAGACTGTTTTGTTTTTCAAAGTGAAACTTTAACTATTATTTTTTTAAAGTGACCAGTCAGCGGCAAACTCTTCGGTCATCCTCAGCCACCAAACACCTCCCTCACTTGCCTGTTTTTTTTTTCGGGGAAAATCAACAAACACGTCGCTAAATAAAGCCCGCTTTGCCGGACTGCACTTTTTCACCCAGTTCCCCTGATGAAGCTGGTGGAGATTGCCCCGCACCATCGAAACCCACCGACGAGGTGGAGACTAGCTGCGCCAGTTGTCATCGGACATTGACACGTTCCGGGGCTGTGTAAGGACACGCCAAGGTCAATCGTCACCGCTTGCGGGGAACGTACATGCGCGACGAGCCGCGGATGCCTCGACCGCGGCGGACGCCTCTGTCGGGACATGACATTGCCATGAAGCTGGGCGGCCGGCTATCCGAGGGCCCCTTTGAAACTACTCGACCTGACCGGTAGGACACGAACAAGCCGTGGGAGTACAGGCTCGGCTAATGATCCCCAACTAGTGCGATACGACTCGCCGGCGCTCAATGGCTAGTGGCAAAGGGTTAATTGGGCAGGAAGACTGGTCGTGGATTTTATGACTACACAAACCAAAAGAAGAAGTAAAAATGGGAAAAGGTAATGTTGCTGTTTGAAAAAGTAATGCTCAGATAAAGAAAGAAAGTTAACTGTTTTGTTTTGTCCATTTAGTGTGACTTAGTTGTTTTATGCTGTGGGCTGGAGTGTAAAAATTTAAGGAGATAAAAAACTTGAAAGTGCACACGGTTCAATTTGTTGTTATTGATTTGTTGTCAGGGGTTTTGTTTTAAAAAACTAAGTGTGTCGAACTTTATAATTTTTTCGAACAAAAAGTATGAAATTTACTTGATTGATTAATTTTTAATTAATAACAAGGCCTGGTTTCAAATTGTGACATTTTGCTAAGTATAAGTAATACTACTTGGTACATTTTGTAGTGCTGAGACGTTACACATTAATAAATTATGATAGGCGAAAAATTCCCTGAAACAACTTCTCACCAGTTTTAAACTCGAAAAAATCATAATGACATAACTTTTTTGCCGATTTATTACTAAACAGTTCCGACATGCCGTTGTTATATTACGAAAAATCAAGGCAGCTATAAGGTATCACTATTCGCTTTTGCATCCCAATTTTACATCATTTCACCACATGTTACCACTTTTTCCAGAGCCACAGAAAATTGCCACTTTCACTTTATTCTTTTAGTTTACCTAATTACGCTGTTTTACGGCACCTTTTACATGCCATATGAAACGACTGGTCAGATTCAGTGGGACAATCTGCTTAATAATGAGCACATTTTCACCTATCAAATGCTGCCTCCGCTGATTGCCACTCAGTTCGCCGCCGCCAACAACCTGTCCATTGTAGTGTCCTTTTTCCTGATCATTGCTCTCTGGAAAGCTCCTAAAATCGCCTCGGAATTTCAACTAACTTTTCAAGTGGACGCTGAGCTGTTCAGCATTGGCCAAAAGTTGCGGTTTGATCGAGAGCAGTCGATGAAAATACAAAAATGTTTTCAGTTTTCCGAGTTGGCGTACTACAACATCTTTTTTCCCACGGACGTCAACTGCAAGATTTCTACTTGTCGGCCTGTGGGTGAACAAAGCTACACGGTAAGCGTGGATCGGCCGTTTTGTGCTGTTCTCAATCCCTGATGACCTTTTATTTTAATTTACGGTAAATAAACCGATTTTTTAAAACTGCTTTTTGTAATGGAAAAGTTTTCAGCATTTTTTGTCGCCTCAATGGCCGTCATCCATTCCCACTAGGACATTCAAATTCGCCAAGGTGCTCTCTCGATCGCATGCACCGGCTCAACCAAAGCTGTCGTGCGGCTCATCATTTTCATCCCGAACCTCATTCCACATAAGGCACCTACTTCGCCTGAATTGGTGCCTGCTGCACATTGTGGCCTGTGAGGCGTACTCGGCGAGCATACACCTTTTGTCTCTTTGATATACCGACTTTATCGTCATTTACGGGCTTTATCCTATTTGTTATTTTGCTTTTGGCAATTTTGCACGCCTTCAAAAGCTGCTCTACTGGTTTGCGGTCATAGCTGCACCGTTTTCATCTTTGAGTCACCACTGAGGCGGCGCGAAGTAACGAATGGGTCGGGTGCGGGGTTGAGGTCAGTGGCGCGCTTTTACGTAAAGGATACTCTGCTTTCTACCGAGCGTTCCGATGCTCAAGCACACCCGGTAAATACTCTAGCGGCGGAAAATACAGGTACTGAAAGTGGCCAGCTGGCAAGTCCCTGAGAGACTGAAGAAGTACGCCCTTTACCATTGGTGGCAATAAACCGGAATCACCGCGAGAACGTACGACATTGTAGGGTTGATGACTTATTATGGTCTTTTTTGTGCCTCGGGATAATTGCTCTAACATTATGACATATTTAATGTAATTCTTCCCTTTCCTCTCTTATTTAGATTCTTCTACATTAGCACTGGTTTTATTTATATCGTCAAAACACAGTACAACTACAAGAAGATTGAATGAATGATTCAAATAGTGACGTTATAGAAAGCTAAAGTGAAAGTAAAAAAACCGCTTCAGTTTGTTGCTGAAACGTTTTTGTGTTTTTAGAAGTTTTTATTAGAGTTTTTAAAGTTTGGCTCAGAAGAGTCTAACTTTTTTTATTTGAAATTAAAAAATTTGTTTATGAACGTTTCCACAATAAAGATATCATTTCAAAAAATGTTTTAAAAATATTTAAATAAAAGGAACAATCAGCAAGGCAATCAGCAGGTTTATACTGGTTAACGAGTAATACAACAATTGTTTTTGTGTTTAGTTGTAAAAATTTCTGGAAAAAAAATTTGCGTCAAAAAATGGCAATTTGGACTTATTTTTAAAAAAATGATAAAATATCATACTAACTTTTTTCACTCTCAGTTTACGTGATGGACACTCCAGCAAGTTCACAAAATAACGTCAATTTTTATTTTGGCGCTACTGGCTATCATTTCACTTAATGTAGGGAATATTTTACCTGCCATTGAGAACCGGAAAATTTACGTTTGCCAACTTGAGAAACTTTTATCGGTCAAAAATCTTTTCTTGATGTTTACATTTTCTTACCCACAAATACACCCCGTCGTGGGAAACAGTACGACGTTACCAATAGTATACCACTGTGATTACATTGCTACCTACATAAACTGTATCAACTTAAACCAATTGACACACAATTTTCCCTCCAATATCAACCAACCGCATTAGCATTGGACAAAAGCACTTGAATTCGAGCATCACGGGAAAATCTTTTCAAACTGTTCAAGTTTATCACGTGGGCGCGTTTTACATGATATTTTGGCCATTCTACGCAGTTGCGGGTTTTTCTACGTTAACATTACATCAACAACTTCTACACCGTGAACGCTTGGTGCAGTTCTTTTGGACACTGCTTGAGGCACCTTTTCTCACTGTACATCTTTTAGCAATTTTTGCCAGCTCAGCAATTACCGTTGTTCACCAAGAATCATTCAAATCCGGCAAATTTCTCCTCCTCACCAAACTAAAGTTGAACAACTTAAACACTACCAAAACAGTTGCTCACCGCCGTCCCCCCCGTGCGGAATACATTCCAGCGTTTTCCAATTATCCTGGCTATGCCAGAGTTTGCATGACATTTGCCGGTACACTTTGGCGCACTCCGGTAAAATTCAGCAATTCTTTCCCATAAGTTTGCCGTACTTGTTGCCGTCTTTGCTATGTCCCCCGTACGCGGCCATTTTCATATTGGTATCGACTTTCCACAACTGCTGTACTGGAATACAAATCAGCCTGTCGGGCAATGTTTACCTCTTTGTTGATCATCAATCAGGCGGCGCAGATTGATCGGTACGCTCAGGCTATTGAAGTGAGTGTAGCCGTTTCAGGGAAAGTTACATGAAGTTCTACAGCAAACGACTTACAACATATGCAAAGGGATCTTAACAAAAATCTCTCAAAGCTAGCCTTTGCAGTGCCAAAAAAAAGACTGGAAAATTATGTCTTTTGCATGTGGGCAAAAATTCGCATCAATACGAAAACTTATGATTTAGTAGTTTTAAAAAAATGATAATTTGTACAATCAAAAAATTTTTTATTTTCCAGATTGGACTTATGCTGCACCTGTTTTATCTCATCATCAAACACAAACACGTACACTTACAAAAAAAGGGCAGCACTTTTTCAGTAAAGTCTCAAACACCCCCAAAAATTTTTTATCAAAAATTCATTTTTAGACAGACCCTTTCCCCTTTTTTAGGCACCCCGCTGCCAAGGTACTCAGGAAAAAACAAAAATGAAAAGGCATTCCAAAAGAGGAAAATGTCACAAAAGTCACCACGGGGCTACGAAATACGGGGTTTTTGGGGTCAGAGCTCAAAGAATCTCTTTTTTTGACCCAAACCAGTCTGATTCTACAAATGAGGGGCCCGCAAATTTCTCTTTTTGATGGGTTTTTTCAATTTTTTCTCCCGTCCGTACTCGTAAAGTTTTTCATCTGAAAAATTAAAAAAAAAAATTGAAAAAATTTTTGCATTTTTTAAACTACTCACAGGCGATTTGCGACTTATTAACTGACCCCCAGCTTTTGGCCAATGGAAAAATTTCCCAAAATTTATTTGGGAAACCTCCTTTGAGACGTAAAAATCAAAGGTTGAGGGTTTTTTTTTACCCTGAAAATCTCGCCAAAAAACCCTTTGGGGTGATAGGGCACACTGTCCCGGGGAAAAATTTTTCAGCGTTCCACCGAATTTCTATTTAAAAGCAATTGGGTTTTAATTTTGCCACAAACCGGGGAAAACCCCCTTACAAAGTAAAAAGCCCGGGGCCGATCGCAAAAGAAACTTTTCTGACTTTCCAGCTGACTTAGCGGGCAAAAGTTCCAACCCTTTTAAGGGCCTCGAGAGAGAAAAACCGCAGTGATGTCTTTGCAAAGAGGTTTCGAGACCAGACTGAAAACATCCAGAAGATACGGATTTTGTATTATAAAGCGGTTTTTGGGAGATTTTTTCGGGGGTTTTTTTGGGGCAAATAGGGGCACGTTCCCTAAAACCCAACAGCGCAAAAAAATCAATTTTAATTTTGGGGGGAACGGGTTTTAGAAAGGGGGAAAACTTGGGTTTTGGAGGCCCCGAAAGAAAAGCGATAGCTGCCCAATTTAAAAGCGGTACAGCAATAAAAACCGGCGATGACCCAAAAAGGTGACGAGGAAAGACTTGAAAATTTTCCCAAAGGGGCCCCTACAATGGCCACCCTTTTTGGGGAGCTGCGATGGGGATGTCTCCTTAAAGGGGTCACGTCCAAAGTCCCCACCGAAGCTCGGCCAATTGGTTTTTGCTGAAGATTTCGGGGGGAAGTCGACCGGTGGCGGTCGAGCGGAGAGGATCCACTCCCAATTTTCCCTTTGATTCCCCCCGGGCCCCCCGTAGTTTCAGGGATTTCCCCAAATTTGAAGGGGCAGCGGAAAGGGGAGCGGGGAAAGTTTTGGAAAAATTTTATTGTGCCTTTAGCAAATGAAAAGGGTTGTTGGCAAGGTAAAAAAACCTAAAAAAAGAAAAAAGTTTTTGAGAATTCCCCAAAAAAACAAAAACAAAAAACCAGCCAACTCATTTTTGTAAGCCCGGGCCGGGGCAGGTGACACCTGGTCAAGACGTATTTTGGCCCTGTCACTTAAAACCCCCACTACCGTCCCTTTTTTCCACCGGGGGCAAAATTTTCCACCCGTAAGCTCATTGGTATTTCGGTCATCAAATTTTCAAAATGTGTGCGGAATTCGGAAGCCTTTTTAAGGAGTTTAAAATGCTTGAAAAAAGAAAAAAAACAAAAACTTTAAAAGATTTCAGCAAAAAAAAAATAATAAATTTGAATAAAAACGAATGCTGGGGAATTGGCCCCTTTCACCTTATTCAAACCGGTAACAAGAAAAAGTTTTAAAAAATACGATTCAAATTTTATTTTTGACCAGTTATTGGAAAAGATCCCCCTGTTTTTTTTAAAATCAAAAATTTTAATTTTGAGAAAAAAAACTTATTTAAATTTAATTATGAAAAAGAACGGCCCAATCATTGACTTGTGTATTTTTCAAAAGTCCTAATAGAAAAGGGGTTAAAATTTTTTAAAAAATAAAAATTTTAAAAAAATAAAAATTTTAATTGCAAAAATTAAAAGGGCATTTAAAAAAAATAAAACCGCGTAAAAAGTAACCAAATTTTAATTTTAGTAAAAAATTTTTTTTAAAAAAGTATCAATAAAAAATTTTTTTTTGAAATTTTTTTTAAAATAAAAAATTCATGATTTAGTTTTTTTTAAAAAATTTGTCATTTTTTGCATTTAAAATTTCCGAAAATTTTTTACCAAATTAAAAAAATTAAACAAAAAATTTTTAAAATTTAAACAACTAAAAAAAAAATTTCAGTTTTTAACTTTTTAAACAAACATTTAAAAATAAAAATATTTAAAAAAGATGCCCCCAAAAAAAAATGCAAAAAAGGCCCCCAAAAATTACTTTACAAATACTCAGTTTTACAATGAAACAAAATGTTTCAGTTCATAAATAAAAAGTTTTTTTTTACTTTTTTTTACCCCCAATTTAAATTCCCTTAGTTTGTCCCTTTTTTTTTTCAAAATTTAAAACAGTTTCAAAAAAATTTTTTTTTTGAATTGAGATTTTTTTTATTTTAAATTGCTTACATGGCAGTGTTCACTGATTTTGCAAAACATTGTTTTTTTGAAAAAAAATTACAAAAAAATTTTTCAAAAATTTGTACCTTTTTTTTTAGTTTTAATTAAAGCACTTGATCAAGTTCAATAGGAAGTTTAAAAAAATGGGGAAAGGGAACCCAACTAAGTTTCATTTAGGGCTAATCAAAGATACATCACTGATTCTAAAAAAAGGGGTCAAAAAAAAACAAAAAAACATTCCAACAGTTTTCTCATTGATAATTTTTTTTTTTGCAGTCGATTTTTTACATGGATTACCTTATGATGCTGACCTTTGGATGTAAAATTAAAAAAAATAATTTGGTAACAGATATTTTTTTAGTTGTTTTAAAAAAAACGAGACTGTTTTGTGTAATAGTAAATAGGAATTGCCAAAAGAAAATTTCACTTTCCCCCTTCCTTTGCATTTTTTTCTCCAGGGCCAAAAAAATTCGACTGACGCTGTTACCAAAGGTTTTTTTCAGCTTTTCAAGGGTAATTTTTAGCTGGAGTGCAGCAAACAGACTACCCGGCTCAAAAATTTAAAAAAAAGTGCTGCTGCTTGGTTTGGTTTTTGGGGTTTCCGTGGTAGTCACCAAAAGAAGGAGAAGGAAAACGTTTGTTGAGACGAAGATAAAGCCCCCCCCAAGAGCATCACAAAAAGCAAACCCCGGGGGCCCTTTTTAGTCGCGACCCCGCAGTCCCAAAAGTTTTTTTTGTCTCCCTTTCTCAACCTCCCCCAAAAATTTTCCCTCTAAATTTTTTACCCCACAAAACCCCCCCCGCAAACACACCCCTTTTGTTCATCCCGACCACAAACAAAAAAAAGTTTTTCTAAGAACAACACAAAACCAAAAGCCCAAATATATCTCTTTTCCCGTGTCCCAAAAAGCAAAAAACAACCCCCCAACCCGGGGGAAAAACCCGCCTTTGCGTGAAGTTGTGACCCACGGGCGGCGGCGTCCCCCCTTTTGAAAAGGGGGATTGCCCTTTTTATGAAAACCCCTTGCCCACCTGGTGCTCGGGAGTGAGCGGGGGTGAGGTGATTCAGGGGGGACCGTGCCCCGGGGGCTAAACAGGGGGTGAAAATGTTTGGGTTTATGGTGGGGATGGGGAAGGGAGAAAAGGCGAGCTGCGTGGCGACGAAAGATCTGCCGCCCGAAGTGCTGTTTAAAAAAGGAACAGTACTACCCCAAAAAGCCTTTCCCCCAAAAAAACAAATTCTCCTATCCTCATCTTCACTTTCTTCTTCCCCTTCAACTTCCATTTTCGATGAAGATCCGGCCCCCTTTTGCGCCGCCTCAATGACGGACACTGTTCCACCTGTTCACCGCCGCCACGCCCTGCAAGGGCCGCCTCGCCCAGTGATCATCACCCACCCCGCCACCACCTGCTCGAGTACAACAAGGTAGACAATAAGACAGCGTTTCCACCTGTTTGAAGAGGTGGGTGACCATTTGGATTCGGCTCGCCAGAAGCCCCGTGCAAAGTTTAGGGGTGAAAATGCTCTGGGCCGCGCCGGAAAAGGGGTTCTTCCCCCCGCCCCCGCCAATTTTAAAAAAAAGAAAGTGAGAGATAAAAAAAGGAGGGGGAGGAGAAATCAATGGGCACCGGGGAAACAGATATTCCCAAAATTTTGTGGAACATCAACGACCTCTGCCGGACCCTAAACCCCCTGCAGGTGTTCAGGAAATGACGCTGCCTCACGAAAGGGTTCGAGCAGTGTTTTGGTCGCTGGAACGCGTTTTATCATCTTCAATGTGCCTCAATTCTCAGTTCCAACGGGGGTGGCCTGTTTTTTCACCTTTTCGATAAAAAAGGTTTGGGAAAAGGAGGGGCCATGTTAGCCAATCAGAAGACGACAAAAACAAGGAAAAAAAAAGGGGGGTTTAAACGGTGGTGGTCTTGAAAAAAGGGGAAAAAAGAAGTGACACTAAAGAGCTTAAAAAAAAATAAAAATTCAAAAAATTTAAGATTCTTAAAATTATAAAGTTTCTAAACCCTTCAAAACTTCAAGATCCAAAGGAGAAGAAAAGGAGGGGAAAAAAGAATGGGGGAAACCCCAATTTTTCCACAATTTTCCCCCACCATTTTCCGGGGAAAAAAACCCCGGGCGTTGCGACGGGGGCCCGGGTTTCAGCGTCAAGAAAAACGGGGCGCGACAACCGACCGAGAATTCTTTCAAGGGGGACATTGAGCGAGAGTGCTGCGGGCCCGCCCCGCCGCTCTCCCCCCTTTTTCCCCGAGCGTTTTGCTGGGAGATTGATCGTCCACTGTCAAAAAGGGGGCTTTTTTTAAATTTTAGGCTTTTTTAAATTGCTTTCGTTTTGTTTTAATCTAAAAAGTGTACCCCGCCCGCAGCAGCAAAACAGCTGGGAAAAGGGGGGCCCAAAAACAACAACAAAAACTCAGGGGGCCATCTTTGTCCGAAGTTTTCCCTACCTGGAAAGCATGCCCAAAATGGACTAAACCCCCTGGCGGCCATGTCCATGGCCTGCCCTCGCTGACCCCTTTTACCCTGTGGCTGCAGAGTACTGGGAGATGGAAGGGCCGGGGGAGCGCCCCCTTTTCCGAAAGCCCCCCAACGGGCACCGGCAGCTGAGGGGGGCTCTCGATGGAACCCTCCCCCCTCCAAACCCCCTTTTTAAAACCGGGGGAGGACCTTGGGAGGGGTGGACATCTCGCCGGTGGTGGGCCGGGTAGAAAAGGCCAACCTCGGCCTGCCGTTTTTTCCGCCCGCTCCGCGGGGGCGTTCTTCCCCAAAGGGGGGCAAACAGCCCCAGTGAAAAGCTTAAAGATCAACCAACTACCACGGGTGTTCGCCCCCCCCCGCCCCCAAAAAGAGGGGACTTTAAGGGGGCCCCCTTTCCCCCAACCGCATCACCGACCGGGGGTTTGGGAAAATTTTGGCCGCTGACGGCTGTTTGGGACGTGGCGAAATTGTTTTCCCCTTTTGGGAGAAGCTGACGCTGCTGATTCCCGTTTCGTTGATGGTATGAGCGAGCAAGTGTAATTCTTTTTCAAAGTATTTTAATCTTTTCTTTTTCGTCAGAAAAAAAAATCCCGATCTTTCAGTACTGGACACCATGCCCAGTCTAAAAAAACTGCACCTCATCACCAATGAAAATTTGACCGGCCCTTCAAAATTCCCGCCCCAAAAGCGACCCCAACAACTCCCCCCCTCACACTTTCCCCCATCAAAAAAACTGTCCATCGTCTCCTCGGTGAACAGCAAATGCTTTACCAAATTTTTCTACGTTTTTACGGCTTTGACGAGCAGACCGGCCGCTGGGACCAGTTTGACTGCCCGGGGGGTTTACGCTTTCCTGCGCGGGGCGTGCCCCGTTTGGAGAAATTGTTCATCTTTTGGGGGGGTGACCAATCACCAGGTGGTTTAAGGAGGGGCGCAGCGGGAGCTGCAACGGCAGTACAGCCCCAAAAGGGGGTGAAAGTGCACGCTGCTCTTTTACGGATGAAGTACCGCCCAAAATTTTCATCAAGTTTTTGCCGGTGGTCGTAAAAGAGGAAGTGCGGGGGGTTTGGTAAAAAAAAAGACGCAAACGAAGGCGAAGAGGTAAAAAAAAGTAAAAGACTCATTTTTTTAAAAGAGCAAAATTTTAAAATTAAAAAAAAAAAAAATTGCCATTTAAAGGGAAAAAAAAAACATCTGTATAGAAAAGTACAGTACATCTCTTTTTTTTTAAATTTTTTTTTTGTGTTTAGCACTTTAAAAATAAACTTGGGGAAAAAAAAAAAAAAATTTAATTATTAGTTTTTTTCATGGCTTATAGAATATGAGTTTACAAAAAAAAGAAAATCTGAAAACTTTTCAATTTTAAAAAAAGTTTTTACGGAAAAGCATTTATCAATCTTTAAACAACTTTCCAAAAGCCTTTTTAAAAATGAAATCCTTTTTGGGCTTTTTCAGTTCATCTACATAAAAAGAAACTCACTTAATTTTAAATTATTGAAGTTTTTCACATAACAATAAAAAAATAATTTAAACTAAAAATTTACACATTGAAAAAAAACATTGCGTCAAAGTTTTTACTTTAGCATTTTAATCAGACAAAAATTTAAATAAAAGATTTTTTTTGTAATGCACTCAAAAAAAAAGTTTCTTTTTTGGTTCAAATAAAAAAAAAATTTCGTGGGCTAAATGGATAAAACTAAAACTTTTTTTAAAAAATTTTGAATTATATGCTCCCAAATAAAATGCAATTCCTTAAATAAACTCAAAAGAAGAAATACTGAAAGGGGCATTAGAAAGGGTCAAATATTAATGGGAAAATCAATTTTATGACGTTCATTGGGGTAAAGGTGTGCCAAAAATATTAAAGAGTTGCAGCAATAACACTAAGCTACTTTTCAGTTTAAATTTTCATTATTAATTAATTTTAATTAAAAAAAAAATGAAACAAAATTTTGCTTTTATTTTCCCGGCCCAAAAAATGCGCAAAAAATAAAGCTGCACTTTAAATTTCCCTTTTTCACTTTTCACTACTACGCTTTTTTTGTGCTCTTGATCCCTTTTTAAAAAAACGGAAGCTAAAATTTAAAAACAGCAGATAGAAGCAAATGCCTATCAGCGTCTTTTCGCTGTTTTTTATTTTGTATCTTCTTTCCCCACGGACCTTTGGTTTGGGAAATTTGGTATGCAGGGGGCAAATTTTGTTTCCCAAGTTTTCAAAATCCAAATTCACCCGGGGTTTTACCATTTCACGACGCCCCTGTTGGGGAACTCCCCTGGGACATGGTCATGTTGGGAACACCATTGTCACCTCCCTTTATTTTCTTTGTCTTACTTTCACAAATACTTTCCCCACTGTGGGCGGGGTTCGGCTGGCCAGTATTTAAACAGCCGTCATCGCTGGTCGGCTCAGGGAACCCTTCTGGGGGAGGAAGTTTCGCAAAGGATTCTCACCTCAGAAACTAGGGGGGCTGTATGTGAAGTTCGTCACTTTGGCTTTGGCATCGGGTTTTTTCTACTCTACTGTACATACACATCTTTTGGGTGGGGAAAGCCAAGTTTTTAAAATTACACTGAACACGTTGTGGGTGTGGCTGGGGGGCTTTTCCCCTTTACTTTGGGCTACATTATAAAGGTAAAAAAAAAAATAGTATTTTTTTACGCAAAAAATTACAACACTTTCATTTTTAGCCGGTCTCCAGTCTGCTCACCTTTGTGATGATGGCCGCCCCCTTTCATTCAAGTCCCCCAAAAAAGGGGGATCCTAAAACAGCTGACTAAACGAGAGAAAAGCTAGCAAAAAAATTGCAATTCAGCCCGCTTATCACAAATTTGGCAGAGCTACTGGGCGTTTAACTCCGCTCTAATGGCCCGATTGCTACGAACGCCCCAAACTGTACAGTCGCTTTACGCGCCCTTTTCAAAAGGTTTTCTTTTCCCTACTACGTTTTCGAGCAGTGCTACCTCCCCCTAAACCCGGTCGCCTTCCCCCCGGGAAAGGGGGTTCGCTTTATTGACAACCCACATTTTTTTTCTCGTTTGGGGGCCCAACTCGCCTTCAGCTTCTTCCTCCCCATCACCGCTGCGCCGGCGTGGTGGGGCCCTTTTGAGCGGGGGGCTGGTGCTCAATCGTCGCCTCAACATTGAGCGCAAAAAAAAGTACAAAAAAGGGTGACATTTTTCTGAAAACCCTACCCCCAAATGCTCAAGGGAAAAGTCGAGTCAACTGCCAGGCGCTTTCACGGCTACCCCTTTCCGGGGGTCGTTTATCAATTATGGATCAACCCCAAAAACCCTTTACCTCAAGATTGGCTTTCATTTTGCATTTCTTATGTACGTCTACAAGCAAAGATGAAATGGAAAATAAAAACTAAATTTTGTTTTTATGCCAAATTTGGTGTCAGTGATTGATTTATTGATTTATGAGAATAGCTGTTTGAAGGGTATAGCTCAAAAAAGTTAATTTAACAATAAAGCCTTTTTATTTTTAGGTTTAAAGTTTTTTATGCAAATTTTTTATTTTTTAAAAGATTTCTAGACCAAAAATTTTAATTTTAAAGAAAAAAATTTAAAAAACCAACGTAGTTGCGGGGTTAAAATAATTTTTTTAAAAGACAAATTTGGGACCGGTTTTTTCAATTTACCTCAATGAAAAGGGGGTTTAAAAAAAAAATTTTTCCAACCCCCCGATTTGGGCAAAATTATTTTGCCCAAAAAGGCTCCGTTAAAACCGGTTTAAAAAAACCAAAAAATTTTTTTAGGGAAAAACCCCAAAAGGGGTGCTGTTGGTGAAGGTTGTAATTATCGGGGGTTAAGGGAGGGTATTGGGTTTGGTTGGGATTTTGAGGGGAAAAGGCTGAACAAAAAATTTTACAGCAAAAAAAAATCCGGTTTCCCCTTAACCCAATTTTCCCCCACCAAATTATTATCCGAAAGCTCCTTTACCCGGCGGGAATTTTCCAAAAAGGGGCCCACGGAGCAATCGACAGGCCCCCCTGGCCAAAAAAGCTTCCACAAAAAAATTTTTCCCTGGTAAACACCCCCAAAGGGGGGACCCCCGTTTAAAGGGGTTTAAATTGCCGGGTGACCCCAGGAAGGTCGGTTTAAAATTCCCCGGGCCCGTCTTTTCCGCCCAAAAAATTTTGTTTTTTGCCTAAACCTCCGCCACTTCCAAATCCGGACCACTTACAAAGCTTTCTCCTTTCCCCCGGGGGAAACAGTCCCGGGAAAGGGCCCAGTGGAACCCCCTTCACCGGGAGCATTTGGGCGCCCCCCCAACACCACCGCAGGCCGCTTTGAAAGGTTTCCCAGAAGGACCCCCTGGGGGGGCAAAGCCCCCTTTTCCGCCCGATTTTAGTGTGAAACCCGGGCCCCCGTCCCACTTGGAAACCCGTTTTGGGCTTTTTTTCCTTTCCGGGGGGGTTGTTGAATGGTTCCCTTGGGGTTTTTTGGGCTGGGGCCCAAAAAAAAAAAATTTGGGCTATTCCAAAGCCGAAACACTTTTGCATGCCTGGTGAATTAAAAAAAGGGGAAAATAAAAAAAAATGGCTATTATACCATTTTAAAAAATGTTTATCTTTCGACTGCGGCCCCAGAACGGGGCTCGTGAACGATACTCACATTTTGGTTTTTTGGTTTCAATAGTGTCTGGAAAAAGCGTTTAAGAAAAAAAAATTTGAAACAAAAAAAATTTCTATAAAGGTACCTGATGATTAAAGCATTCCCCCTAAAAATGATTTTCCTAGAAGGGGAAAAAAGTTTGCAAAAAATTTCAAAATGAAATGAAATAAGAAAAAAGGGAGAATGGGAAAAGTACTTACAAGATTCACAGCACAAACCCTTATATTAAAAGCTAAAGCAAAGGGGAAAAGATTTAAAAAATTTATTATATTATTAAAGCAAAAAAAAAAAAAATCATTTTTTCACCCCCAAAGTACAGTGTCATTGCCGCAAACTCGACATTTTTTTTTCCCGGGGAAGGTTTTTTCTTTTGGGGGGGCCGAGATTTTGGGTAAACGGATCAGACAAAGATGTGATGAGGTCACTTTTCAAGGGGTTTTGAGAGTTGACATGATGTGGCAACTAGAAAGGTTTAAGTAAAAAGTGGCAAAAAGGAAAAAAAACAAAGCATCAGGGAAAAACTTCTTCAGAGACAAGGGAAAAACAAACAATGTTATGATAAAAAAGGAAAAACAAAAAAAAACAAAAAAAAAATCTCCTCTGATTTTTCGGTTTTAGTTTTGAAAATTTTCATTTGAAAATGTGAAAAAACTTACACTTATCAGTGTGGACAACGGTCATTCAGTACAGTGGTAGAATCTGGTCGATTGTGTGTGTGTCTTCAAGTTTTTTTGGGCTTACGCTCATAACTTTGGGGTCCTCTTTTTGCTTGAAGGCAAATCCCCTAGCGCCGTTGGGCCCCCCCCCGCCACATGTTGACCTCCTTTATCGCCCCATTCGGGGGGAAAAAGCATACAGTGTCTTTTTTTTCTTTCTGGTGGGGTTATCGTTTGGCCCTTTTCAAGCACACGCCGCGCATCTGATACACCTCTCAAAAGCTGCTGATAAGAGAAGAAATGTACAACTTTTTGGTGAATATGTTGGCAGGCCCTTTTGGGAAGTGTGTCCGAAAGCCCCAACACAGTTCGAAATAACTCCCAAAAAGGGAAAAAAAAGGAGGAAAATGCCAGTTGATTGGTCCCAAATTTCATTGCCTTCGGTCAACTGGCAGTGTCACTTTGCTGTCTTTTGGGTTTTTTCTGTGTTGTTTTGCACACTGTGTACACGAGTAAGTGTTTTCAGTTTTTTTTGAGGGCGACCTACAAACCCGCATCCCGAGCAAACTAAAGTTTAAAGAGCAAAAGATGGCCCGTATTTTGGTGAAAACCCCCAAAACGGTTTTAAAGGTGGAAAAAAAGGTGATTCCCTTTTTTGGGGGGGTTTTAAAAATTTCCAAAAGATTTCTTGGGTATTTATGAATGCCCTTTAAAAAAAAAGAAAACAAATTTAAATTTTGTTCCCAAAATTTTCCGGGGGTTTTAAACCGCCAAAACTTTTTTTTTTAAGGAAAACCAAACAAGGGAATTTTTAATTGTTTAAATTTTTTTTTTGATGGCAAAAAAAACTTTAAAACCACTCCCAAAACCAAGGTGGTTTTTTTTAAAAAATTACACACAAAAGTTTAAGTTAAATTTTTTATGTCAAAAAGTTTAAAAAACCCCGGGGGATCTAAGGGATGGCCCCCCGGTGCGGAATTAAACCAATTTGGGGGGGGCAAAAAACTAAAAAATTTTCACTTGTTACCACTACAAACAAACATTTTTTAGCACTTCAGTTTAAAGGGAAAGCGCGCAAAAAAAAATTTAGAGTCTTTGGGGCCCACTTTGAGTCTTCAGCTGTACGGCTAAAAACCGGGGATACTTTTTTAAAAAGTTGTCATCCCTCCTTTTATTATTTGTTTCCCCTGAAGCAGCTCCACAAAAAAAGGGGAAATTTTTCAAGGGGGCCCGTAATTCCCAAAAAGGAAAAAATGTCGCCGTTGAGCGCCTGCCTCTCCGCAATGTTGACCTCATCTGGTGGGGGGACTCGGGGGCCCCATTTCCGGGCGACGGGTACTTCAGGGGAAGGTACCTCGAAAGGCGTCGTGTAAGGGGGGGAAATCATTTTTCAGGTGTGTCGATCTTTCCCCCTCACCTCCGCAATCACCACCAAGTGAGGGTGGAAAAAGGACAACAGCGGGGAGGGAAATCAAGAATCAGATTTCCTTCGCCATCTCCGAAAAAAGGGGGGTCGGCAACGCCTGATGTCTCCCCGGTTTGCCCTCCTTTAGTGCAAAAAGGTCGAAAAGAAAAACCCGGAAAAAGAGGACGCTGGTGACTAAAATCATCAAGCAGCATCCAACTTGTCGGCTCGGTCAAAGAGGGCCGTCGTTTAGCGAATGGCCCAAAAAATTTTTGTTTAAACGACGTTCAAACGTCCTCGGGTTGGGCCTTACGGGGACTTTGGTTTAAAAAATTTTAGAACCCCTTTGGCCCAAACGGGTCAACCGGGTGCAGCGTGTGCTTTGGGATTCGGCAACCCCCCGAGTACTCGGTGTCGGCGTGGGGAGCAGGGCCCCGATAGGGATTCTTTAAACCGCTGCCTGCGTTCAGAAACTCTCGGAGATGGGCGATTTCTGGCTCAAAAGTTCCCAGGTGAAGAAGGTGAGCTCAAGTGGGGGAGAGACTGGTTTTTTAGGAGAAGAGGTGGCTCGCTGAACAAGGGCCCCAAATTTAGTAAGAAAACATCAAAATTTGGCAGGCTTCCCCTAAGAATTTAGTCAGGTCAATAGACTCAAAAAAGGGCAAGGGTGTCTTCATTTGAAGAGCAAGGGTCAAAGGTTGGGCGAAAGCTTGGGTGGGTTTATCAGGGGTTTTCAACTAAAAAGGGGAAATTTGGGTTTTTAAAGGCCAGTATTTGATTAAATTTCCACTACTTTGCAACGGGTTTTAAACCCCCTCAATCATTTGTTGCTTTTTTGCAACTTTGTTTGCGGCAACTTTTTCTTTGATTTTCATTCGCTCAGAGTCTGAAAGAATCCACCTTTTCTTCATGCCGAGGTCGAAGCACTTGCGCAGTCTACACTTTGGACAAAATCTTTTTGTTTCTTTGGTGATCTGACAATTTTCAGAAAACGGACATGATAATGCCTGCAAAAAACAGTCAAAATTAGATTTTTTAAGTTTCAAAGCATTACAATTTTACCTTTGCCGAGAGGGCATTTCTTCTGAAAAAAGCTTTACACGCTAGGCAAGTTTCCACGTTAAAGTTGACGCCCACACTGTCGGCACCGCAGATGGCACACTTCTTCTTGGGACGATTTTGAAACACTTTTCGAAACATTTTGCAAAACAAAACAAACGGCTATTTTGAAAACAAAGCATGACAGTGCACAAAATGCGGCAATTTATTTCACCGAACGGCTGTACCAGACGTTGATAACTGCCAGTGCTGATAACTGAATGACTGCAATCACACTATCGTTACACTTTGCGTTCAACAATTTTCGTTCAAGTGATCAACAAAATAAAGAAAAAGAAGTTATTACTTTACTCAAATCTTGGTCAACAAACTCAAAGCGGACTGAAGAATGTTCCATTGTTGTTAGCTTTACTGACTTCCTCAGTCACGCTGATCATCTGGTGCTTTTCACATCGATCCGAAACTTCAGTGTACTCACTGCACAGCAAATTGACAGCATTTTCAAAACGGCCTCACGAAAAAGATGTTCAGCTCGATGTGTTGCTCACTGCAAATGTGTTCTCCTGCTCTGCGCCCATTTGATGCAAGCAGCGAAGAAGATGCAGATAACCACTAAAGTTCAAATAAAAAAATTTAAAAACAGAATTAAACAGGCATTTCATAGAAAGCTTACCAGCAAATCTGCGCCAGATAAAGTTTTCCCTGATCGGTGTCCCGTTACCATCAGCTCGTCAACGGTGACCACTCATCTCGGTACCGTCGCTGGCACTGGTAGTACCCGTTGTGGGCGGCATTGGCGCAGGGCGTCGAGCTGAGCAGCTCCTGTTGTGCGTTTGGAGTTGGGCCGTCGGCAATACATGCGGACCATGTTTTTCATCGAGTACACTACCACCGCGACAATTTGTCTGGTGCGTGAAACGAGGCACTGCGATTTGTAGGCTTCCATCTGAGAGATGAGGGCGGTTTCGTTTCTGAAACCAAAATTAAATGAATTTTTTAAAAACATAGTTTTAAATTAAGTACCTGCAAAACTCGACCATATCTTGGGCGTTTTCAGGGAAACGCAGGTCAGCCTCGCCAATGGTCATCAGTTTGCCCACTGCTCGTCTGCGTTTTGATCGTCAGCTTTGTCGCAATTTAGTTTGATGGTTGTTTTTTCCTTCGATCACTTCTCCACTAAGGAAGAAGAGTGCAGAAAGAAGAAAAGAGGAAGTAAATGATGTTGCGACATTTTTGTTTAGCAAAAAAATGTTAAACTGTGATTGTTTGGAAAATAATTTGCAGATGACAATTGAACTTGAAAAAACGAAAAAGCGTTTGTACAACAGTGAACGCGCAAACTTTAACCACAAGTTGAACTTGAAAAAAGGAAAATTTGGCTTCTTTAGTACATTTGATTGTTTATTTTTATTTTTATCACTTTTGGTCTTTTTGTGTATTGCATTGAGAAAACAAAAAGCTCCCAAAATAATTATCATTTCCAACTAACAACTCTTCACTACCTGTTGATTTTGCTGTTGCTGTTGTCTTTGTTGTCGCATCGTCGCCGTCATCTCTGCTAACCTCCCTCCTTCCACTGCCCTCAAATACTGCTCAAGAAGCTTCTCCAGGTAGTAGGAGCTTTTTACGAGGGGAATGCCGTTTTCGAGGAAGCCAATGTGCCCACCTCGAGCGGTGACTAGCATTGCCGTGAAGGGATTCGCCTCAATCTCGCCAATGGGCAGGCAGGCCAGCGGACTGAGCATGTCATCGGCGGCGTTGAGCAGTAGCGTCGGCGTCTCAATTCGGTGAAACTTGCCGGTGTGAGCTGTACAAAACAAATCAAAATTATCAATTTGAGAACTTTTTTCTTTTTCAAGCAAATTCTTTTACCTGAAGCAGTGTAATACTCTTCGGTGCTTTTGTAGCCAAACATCTTGATGAGAAAGGTGGTATCAAACTCGCGCATTGTCGTCGTCCGCTTGACTGCCTCCAGATCGTAAAAAGTCCCACCTTCAAACCACTCCCGAGTGGACCATGACAGTGCTGATCAGATTCTGCGTCAGGTAGTAGTTCATCTTGGCGTTCAGGTAGCCTGTCCACTGTCGGTGGCCACCTGGTTGTAGTCGTAGCAGACGGAGACGAGGAAGGCAGCATCGACCAACGATTGAGGCCCACTCTCGATCAGATAGCGACCGAGGAGGATGCCACCGAGAGAGGTGCCCACGGCGACCACTGAAGAAGCTGCTGGCAGCGCTTTCTAATGTGCACCACGCCTCGTGGACGTCCTCGTGGGTGGTGCCGCAGTAGAAGCGAGGCGTCAGGAGGCGGGTGCCGCCCATGCCACGGTAATTGGCCACTACACGCGGTACTGAAGACCGTGAGCAAGCGGAACCAGACTTTTAGGTAGTCGGCTTTGGAGCAACCGGTCAAACCGGGAAAGAAGACAGCCACTGGGCGAGTGCACTCTTCCGGTTGGTGTACGGCGGAGGGGCAGTTGCCATTCCCCTCTTCATCTAAGGTGCACTCGTCCACAGTTCCATCAGGGTCAAACCAGTCGAGGGAGAAGACGCCGCCGTCTGGCGTGGACACTATCTCTAAAGCAGAAAAAAGTAGAGATGAAAAGGGGTGTTTTTTAAAATAAAAAAGCTTAAATTGTCCGTAACTGTCTAGTGCTCGGCGGGCAAATTTTTTGTTTGTTGCATTTTTTGTTCTGCCAAACCCCAAAAAACCGGTGAAATTTTTTGGGCCAGTCGACCCCGCATTATGTAGGGGGGGCTGGCGTCATGGCGGTGGATGGAAGCACCAGAAAGCCGGCCAATGGTTTCAAAGAAAGCTGGGCCCCCTTCTCTTCAAAAAACCACGAAAGGGCTAAAGGGGGGGGCGAAGAAAATTTAGGGTTTTCTTTCCCTTGAAGTAAATTTAAAAAAAAAGTTTAAAAACTGATTTTATAAAAATTGATAATTTTTTTAAAAAATTTCTTACCCTACCGGGGCCCAGGGGTAAATGTGGCCAAATAGATCACTGGGCCAAAGGGGAAGCCAAAAAAAGGTAAAGTGCTCAGCTGGGGAAGCTCAGTTGGGAAAAAGAAAAAATGCCGCCACTTGGCCCCCGAAATTTCCCCGCTGGGGTCGTAATTTTTATTGCCTTTTTTCTTTGTGATTGTTTTTTTTGTTGGTTTTACTGTTTTTGTACTTTTTTAAGCTTTTTTTCCCCTTAAACGAAAGCTTGTACAAATGCCGGGTCAACACTCTTTAAAAATCTTCTGTTTTATGTTGGTGATAGGGGAGTGATGATGGTGGTGAAAACAATGCAATGCACTGGTGAAAGTTTGGGGAAGTGGAGAAATAATGCGGCAAAAAATCCCCGCGGAACCCAAAAAGCAGCGCAGCGCAGAAGCCTGTCAGGGGCAAAAGAAGGAAGGTTAGGGGGAGAAATTTGAAAAGGTTTTGGTTGAAGGCAGGCTGTGTACAGCATCTTCTGAAGAAATAGAAGGGGAAGGGTTTTCTTCCTCATTTGTTCACTGCAAAAATAAAAACCCTTCTTTTTAAATTTTTGCTGGGTGCTGGGGTTTATGGGGGGAGGGAAGTTTTAGATCACAGTCAGTTTAAAAAGGTGGCCATCACCCCAGAACCTCACTAAACCCTCACCATCATCAAACATCATTCTTTCCACCTTCACCTTTTCCCCCATGGCAGTGGGAAACACCAGTGATTTGGTAGAGAACTCTGGCAGTAAAAATGGAAACCGCACGTCCCCAAATCTAAAACCCCTCACTGGGGGTTCAAGTGGCTATTAACTGTGTCTCTATTTCAATATCAATGAGCAAAAAGGGATTTAAAAGAATGTGAACAAAAGAAAGAGAGAGTGAGAAAGGGAAAAAAAGGGGGCACTGACGAATGAAACAAACTACTGTCTGAAAAAGTTCCTGACTGCTGTGCTGCTTTTTTTGATCTCTATCTTTTCTTTGTTGTCGTTGAATGTGGTTGTTCTGGTATTGTTTCTACCTATTGATTTTTAATCTACTGCACAGCGCCCAAAAAGGAAAATAACCCAGGGTTACCCGCTGCTGCTGCTGTTCCAGGTGGAAAGCCAAAAAGGGGGAAAGTTTTTTTGGAGCAGTACAACTCAGCTGAAAAAACACTGTTCACTGTGTTTTAGACCGTAAACAGGGAGACAGATTGGGGAAGTGGATTGGGAAAGCGAAAAAGATAGGAAAAGTAAAAAAGAGAGGAAGTGTAAGACAGGAACGGTGATTGAGTGCGTTTATAGCAAAGAAAAAGATCGTAAAATTTTAGCCAGTTGCCCTCACCATCTTTATTGAAAATTTGGACTGTAAAGTTGGTTGCCCTGTCTGAAGTATGTCAATGTAAAGGAAGAAGCCGGAGGTGACCTGCCCCTTTGGGCCAGCCAACCAGTCGGAGCCTTGTCGTGTCGGTGCTTCCGCAACAAAATTTAAAAATGGCCCGAGAGGTTGTTGTGGCTAATGATAGTAACTAGCTTTTTTGAACAAAGTTAACAGTAACACACGCACGGGACAAAGTAAAAACTCAATCAAAAAATACACAATCAAAAAGGGCACTACATTTTAATGAACAAAACTTAAATTTAAATAATCAGCCTTATTATGTGCTTTACTATACTCAAAAATTGTGCTCAGCGTGTGCAACTTTGCCGAAAACAGGTGGCGAAATGCTGTCAGTAGTTGTACATTGCAGCAAGGTGACGCAAATCTGCCCTTTAATTTGGTTTTTCAAATTAATAAAGGTCAAACGAACTGCTTTTTGGTGGCTGTTTGGGCAATGCATTGATTGGATTCTTCTTTTATTACCGTTTTCCATTTTTAATTTCCAGTTTTTTTAATTGCTCGCTTTCTCTAAAAACAATTGCGACAACATTGGAATATTGTGTAACAGTACTGATGATATCCATGATTGCAAACCCAGCATTAAATTTGGACTTTAACATTTACCAAAAAAAGCTGGAGCATTTTGAAAGTTAAATTAAAAATAATTAACGGAAAATTATCCACGGTCACTTTCGACTGACTGAAGTTGAAGGAGCTGTCATTTATTTATGCTTTTTGTTGTTGTGTTCTATCACTGATCTTTACTTTCCAAAATAGTGCCGCTTTTCTCACCCTCGCAAAACGCCCCGAGTTTTTGTGGCCCCTCGGTTTGTGTGTGTACAAAAGCTCACCTTTGGTGACACTATCGTCGTTGTACTCAGTCTCGTCTCCTCTATCACTATGGACACGTACACACAAAAGCCGCAGAGTTGCCCGTAGCTGTGTGACTTACCGGTGATGTCTGGAGACAGGTAAAGTCACGGCTGCTGCTGTCCTGTCCATGTGATGACAAGTGGGTGTGGGTGATAGAAAAGAGAAGGAGGAGAAGGGGAAGAAAAAATGATGTACTTGCGTACTGTACAGCAGTGGATGAATGGCAATGGATGATGATTTATTAATAGAGCCATCATCACCACTAGCTTTTGGGTTTTGGGGTAACACACAACATGTGTTCTGATTTTGTCCCCGGGCAGCAGTCCTCCTGTCTACATTACTTGCCTAGAAAAGGGTGGGGGACTTGGCTGATGAAGAAAGAGTATAGAAGAGAACAGGCTGATGTGTACACAAGATTACCAGAGTTGGGCTATTAACTGAGGGGCGTCTTCAAGCGACTGATCTGCTTTGTATGTAAGGGAGCATGGCTTCATGGTCCATCAGCACACATCTCTCTCGGACGAGCTGTGCAGCAGTTGATTGTGCTGGGGCCAGCCAGAGTTCAGTCTGTGTACAACGAAAAAGGCATCACTCTGAAGTCATGCTTTACTTTCATGCCCATCACCCTCACAACATCGTCTCGTAATCAACCCGTCATCAGCCATCACCAATTTCTTTCTTGGCCAATTTACTTTGCTGAACAAGAGAGACGCGTTCGTTGAACTGCCCGCAGTTGCTTGGGGGTACAACTGCGCCTGGTAATCGAATAAACGTGTAACAGACCCCCGGGGCCCTTTAAGTCACCACTTTTTGTCAAACAGGCCTATTAAAGCAACCCCAACAATTTGATCACTTTTGCAGTCTGGGGCTTCTTGGGTTTTCAGCTTCTTGATCTTCACTTTTTAGTTTTTTCCCCAAAAAATTAAAAAAAACTATGTCTCCAAAGAATCCTCGACCGCGGTTGCCAATGGCAATGAATCAGCACAAGAATTTGGGGGGTCGGGCCCCAAGAAGGAGGGGCGTGTTTGCGAGACTAACCCCCCAGATCGGCACGCCGTCGACAAGAGTGGACTGCCTAGACCATATTCTATGGGTTAATGTGCTGTACTTTGTGGGCATGCACGTTGGCACAGTTTTGGGCCTGTACCTCGCTTTCACTAGCGCCAAGTATCTCACACTTCTTTTTGGTAATTTAGCGTTTGAGGACCTAGCTTTAGAGCCATCCTTTAATCATTTTTACTCCTTTACACAGCTGTCGTCGTCTACACACTGTCTCTCTTTGGAATAACCGCCGGCGTGCACAGGCTCTGGTGAGTACAGCTAATAAAAACCCTGAAAACCATTCTCAACATTACCTGAACATTACCTTTTTTCCACCAGGTCCCACCGAGCGTACAAGGCCAAGCTGCCGCTGCGCGTTTTTCTCGCCTTCTGCAACTCCATGGCCTACCAGAACAGCATCTTCGTCTGGGCCCGGGACCACCGCGTGCACCACAAGTACTCGGAGACAAATGCCGACCCAGTGAACATTGAGCGGGGCTTCTTCTTCGCCCACTGCGGCTGGCTGATGTGCAAGAAACACCCCGACGTGGCGGAGTACGGCCTGCGCGTCGACATGAGCGACGTGATGGCCGACCCGGTGGTGTACTACCAGCACAAGTACTACCTCCCGTCAGTTTTGTTGGTCTGCTTCTTGATGCCCACTCTTGTGCCCTGGTACTTCTGGGGTGAGACGCTCTGGAATGGTAAGTTCAAACAAGGTACCCCCTTTTCTTTAAAAAACCTAACCTTTTATTCTTAAAACTGTTAGCCTATTGGGTTGCCACCATCGCCCGGTACACCCTCAGCCTGAACAGCACCTGGCTGGTGAACAGTGCGGCGCACATGTTCGGCAACCGACCGTACGACTCAAAGATTGCGCCCGCGGAGAATAAGAGCGTCGCTTTCCTGACTCTCGGAGAAGGTAACTTTTTGTTTGCTTTGAAAAGCGCCCAAACTAACACCGTCCATTTTCAGGTTACCACAACTACCACCACACCTTCCCCTGGGACTACTCCACCTCGGAGTGGGGCTGGAACATCAACCTGACCACCTTTGTGCTGGACCAGTTTGCCAAGATCGGCTGGGCCTACGACCGGCGAACCGCCTCGAAGGAGATGATCAAGAACCGCAAGGCGAGAACCGGACCGGCCGCTGCCAATGGCCACTATCAACCGGTCGAACTGGAGTACTAGACGAGCTTACTGAAACTGCAACCACACACACAATGCCCTTCCCTTTCTGTACAATATCAATAAAGCATACATTATTTCTCTTTAAGCACATTTTCAGCAAAAGACTGCTGTAAAAAAGACAGTTGATAAGTGGATGATGATTATCACCAGCAGTGACGAGATCCTCTGGTACCACCAAGGGGACAATTAATCCAACGTCGGTGAGATCGAGCGACCGAAAGACGAACTGTACAGCGGCTAAAAGAGATGGAAAGATTGACAGGGCTCCTTTCTGTCGTCTGCAGTGTGCACTCTGGCACTGCTCTGAAAAAGTCAGACAGTGGTAGCCCCGTCCACTGTGCCACTACCTTAGCATCGTACGATCGGGACGGCTGCCCCACTCCAGACTGCTACTTTGTGTAACTCAGTCGTTCCTTTGCACTCTTTCTCTCTGTGTGTGTGTGTGTTATTGTGTTGCCAAAACACGTTTTCTGATCTGTCTGTCCGTCTGTCTGTGTGTATGTGTGTGTGTGTGTGTGCTTTTCACGAGAACGAGAAGCCTGTACAAGTGTTTTAGTGGGCGTCCACTGATAAGTGACAATGATTTCTTAAATTAAATTAATCAGTGACGGTCATCCGTCCAGACGACATCCTGCTTTCCTGCCTGCCTAGTCCGCCAGCAATTGTCACGCCATCACTGAGACATTAGTGCCAATCACAGCACACAGATTGATTGTTGCCAATCTGTGTCTTCAACTAGGCGGTGATCAGATTTATCCGTTTCCTGAACTGAGATACTGAAAAACTTGATGAGGACACACCATGTGGGCGATAATTGGCATCCTCTTCATTGCTGGCTACATCCTCCACTATCTAGCCAGTGCCATCAAGGTATTCATTTTCCAACTTGAACTAATTTTGTTCTTGTCTTTTGAACTAATCGCAAATGTTTTTTCATTGTTCACCCTTAGGACACCCATTTCTACTGTGGCTCCTCAGCTTTTGGGCGGTTTCTCCATTCACGATGTACCGTTCTACAGGAGCGCTACTGGCCGAATCCCTTTATCGCCAATGGCCCATCTAATGACTCGTTTCTGCACCATCTTCAGGTCAAAGCTTTAAGAAGCTCACCTTTTGCCGGTAAAACACCACTCATCACTGTTGAGAAACGATGCCTCAAACTAATTCCTTTCAAATAATCCCATGTTTTTAGTGAAATCATCCCCACACCCGACAAGGGACAGATCTCCATTGACTGGTACGCACCGGATCAAAACGAGTTTTTCAGCCAAGACGTATGGCGCCCGCCGGTGGCCCTCTTTCTGCCTGGCATCGCCGGCACCTCCGCCGCCGAATACCTTCGAACGCTGGTGCCTCTTGCGTACGGCGTCGGCTACCACCGTGGTGCTCAACTATCGCGGCCTGACCATCACCGAGCTGCTCAACTCCCGCCTCTACTGTGCGCTGAACTTTGAGGACCTGAGACGACGCTGAGCACATTAAAAAGAGCGCCAAATCTGACGTGAACGATAGTTTGTCAACGGCTCTCTCATGGGCGGGACGATTCTCGCCGGTTACCTGACCACTCGAGGAGTTGAGTCGTTGATTGATGCCGCTTTTATGGCCTCTGTTGTCTGGGACGCCGAGGCGGGGGCTCGCAGCCTGGAGAGCGGTTTTTGGAACCGGGACATCAACAAGATGATGACCAAGTCCCTGATCAAGATTGTGCAAAGACATCGGTCTTGGTTTGAAAATGACCCCAAGTACGACTTGAAGGCGGTTGAAAGCTGCAAATCGCTACGAAGTTTTGATGGTGCGTTTACTGTGAAGATGTTCGGCTTTGACACGGCAGAGGAGTACTACCGCGCCTGCAGCTACAAAGACAAGGTCCATCTGATAAAGGTGCCGACGCTAGTGCTCCAGGCTGCCGATGACATGATGGCCAAAGGTAGTGAGATAAGATTGCTGGAAACACATTTTAGAAACTAAAACTTCTTTTCCATTTAGATCTGCCCACCGTTCAGGTGACCAAAAGCAGCCACCTGGCGATGGTGGTCACGCCCAAGGGCGGCCACCTCGGTTTCATGGACGCCGCCAAGTCCAACGGCCAGAGCACCTACTACCTGGAGCGACTTTTTGTGCAGTACATGGCCGCGCTGAACAACCACAATGGCGGCGGAAACCCGCGCGACATCATACCAAGCAGTGACCAGTGAAAAAAAAAGTATTTTCAGGCTCATTTATGCTCGGACAAAACCTTTGTACAGCAAATCTCTCTCTTTTTCTACTTATCTGTTACTTACACTGATAGTCATTGAAAAGATGAATAAGAGGAAGAAGCAAACTTATTAGTCACATTGACCCTTAGCTGCTGGGATCAAACAAAAACAAAAACTGCTCATTTGCATACGATCATGACTCGACTGATTGGCCAAGCGTGCACAAAAAACCCAATTTGACGCAAATTTTAAACTTCTTTCTATTTTTCTGGTTTTTTTAACCCATGGGGCTTAAAAGGTTAAATTGGGGGAAAAAAGCCCTTTGTCCCCCTTGACCCGAGGGGGGAAGGGGGTTTTAAAGGAACAAAAAATGATTCCGTTGATCAAATTTGGGAAGACTGGTTTGGAAAAGACCCCAAACAATTGGGGCCCGGTTTAAAGCTGAAAAATTTCGCCAATTTTTTATGGTGCTTTTTTAAGTGCCTTTTTTTCCCCAAACCAAAACCCCCCGGATACAACCAGGCCAAAAAAGGGTAAATTTCCCCAAAGGTGGAAAAGGGGGAAAGAAAGGGGAAAACGGAAAACCCCAAGGAAAAAAAATTTTTTTTTCCTTTTAATCCCCCAAGCAAAAAAGCACCCAAAAACCGGCTTTGGGGGCCCCCGGGGGTTTTTAGGACCCCCAACCCCCCCAAGATTTGGTGGGTTTGGCACGGGCCCGCGGCGGCGCCCAACCTTTTCGGGGCCCCCCACATAAACCAAACTTTCCCTAAAAAAATTTTTCCTCTTCCCCTTTTCCACTCCCTTCTTTTTTTAAATTTTGTTTCTCATATATTCTTTAAAAGGAAAAAATTTTAAGAAAGCAGAAATTCAAAAAAAAAACAGAAGAAAGGCCCTTTAAAAAAACCCCCCAAAAAATTTTTGTCAATCATTTTCAATGTTGGAAAAGCCCCCCTTTTTCACTTGTTCAAATAAACAAACCCAAAAAACCTAATTTTTCCCGGCCCCAAAAATTTTTTCTTTTTGGTTTTTTAAAAAAAACACAAAAAATTCCCTTTTTAATTAAAAACAAAACCCGAATCACATGACAAGGCCGCCCGTTCAAGGTTTTTTTGCAGCAAAACGCACAGAAAACCGAACCCGAGGTTTATTAAAAAAGGGGTTTTGCTGTTTTTTACTCCGAAAAATTTATTTTAAAAATTTATTTTGGTGTTCGTTTCTTCATTCCAAAATTCGAAAAAGTAACCCCAAAAAGAAAAACAAAAATTCCCAAAATTTTGTCTTTTTTTGGTGGTTTTTCTTTTTTCCAAATTAAAATTTTTTACTCCTACTTTCATCCCTACTTTTTGGTTTTTTTGGTTTAATTTAAAGAAAAAATTTTTTTTTTCCCCAAAGATGGTACAAAATTTGTTTTGGCCCCGATTTTTAATTTGCGGCCCCGCCCCCGGAAACCTGGTCTTTTGGGGGAATGCCATCTTTTAGAGAAATTAGGGGGCCAAGTTTTCTATCTTTGCCTTACCCGCGAACCAAAAAATTTCAAATTTTTCGTAAATTTGAAATTTTCCAAAGCCGGTAAAGGAAATTGAAAATTTTTTTTTACTTTTTCCAAAAAACCTTTTTTTTAAAATTTTATGGGCCCCGGACCTCTTTTTGGCCCCCATTTATACAGCAAAATGAATTTTGGGCTATTCCAAGGAAATTTTTAAAACCCCTTTTTACTGGGAAAGGCCGTATTTCTAAAGTTTTTTTAATGAAAATTATTTTTTTTTAAAAAAAACCCAAAAAAATACTCCCCCCATCGTGGGGGGGCCAAATTTTCCGTTTGAGGGGTACAAACCCAGAAGACAGGGGCCTGGAGGCATTTTCAAAGGGAAAACACCAAGCCGTTTCCTTTTTTCGTCCCCGCTCTGGGGGACACTGCCCACTCGAGCAGTTTTCCGTCAAGGGGCCCCAAATTTGCCTAAAAACCCGGTTACCACCATGGTCCCTAAACCACCGGGGAATGATTTCAGTCCCGTCCCTAAATTCCCGTAAAAAAATTTTTATTTTTCAAAAAATTTTAAAAAAACCCTTTTCCCTTTTGGGATCAGTACTGCCCGCCAATTTGAGACACAAGAAACCCTAAAACCCATCAAAAGAAAAAACCCCAAAACGGGATCACCCCGGGGGGCAGGGAAAAATGGGCGGAAACCGGGCTGGCGGGGTCCCTCGCGGGCCGGGGAATGATTCGCTCTTTGACGCCCCCCTTAAACCTTTTCATGTTTTTTGGGATTGTGCCCCGAGGGACAAAAAAAATCGATGAGGGGGGCCTCAATCCGAAGACCCAGCCGGGCAGTTGTGAAAAATGCTTTTGCGGTGGTGGCCCCCATCAGAACACCCTTTTTAGCATTTACCCGGGTTTTTTTCCCGGGGGACTGGGCGGTAAAGGGGCATTCGTGACTTTGACGATTTTTTTACGGGGAAAGGGTTACAAAAGGGTTTCCTTTTTAAATTTTTTAAAAAAATTAATTTAAATTATTTTTTTTTCCTTTTAAATTTGTTTTTTGTTTTGACAGCGCCGATGATACTCCCGGGCCGCGCCAGCCCTCGGGAAAGGGTTGAAATTAAAAAAAGGGCCACTGTGACGATACAAGGGGGTGATGTTTTTGGGGCATTAAAAAAAGGAAACCAGGGGGGAAACTAGCATCATCTTTCTTCCCTCAACTGATATTAAGTTAGTTGTATTTACAGTAATTTAAATTATTTTTTCTTTTTTTTTTTGTTTTACCTGTCTTCAAAAACCTCCGATTGAGGGGTTGGCCCGGCCGGGGCCCGTCCCCCTGGTGATCACGCCCCCGAGGGGGCCACCTGGGCTTTATGGAGGGCTGGAATTTTTTGGGAAAAAAGGCCTCAAACCACTTTTCTAAACGCTTTTATCAGACATCAGACGCTGTGACTTTAAATTAAACCCCAAAAAGGCGGTTTTCCCCAAAGGGGGAAATACTGGGTTGGGTGATATTTTCAAGAAAAAAAACAAAAAAAACAACAAAAAAAAGAAAAAAAAAGTACCTGTTATTCCCCTTTTTTCCAAAATATAGTTTTTTTAAAGGGTTAACGACGGGAAAATTTTGAAAATTTAGCATCTGTGACTAAAAGACTAAAAAAACGGAGAAAAAAGAAAAAAAAAAGTAAAAAAAAAAGGGAAAAAACAACGTTTTTTGGCTTGAGCCCAGAGAAAAACCCAAAGTAACCCTCAAGTGTCTGAAATTTAACGGTAGGCGTTTAAAGTTGCGTACGAACCCCCCAATTGCGAAGAAAAATTTGGTTTTCTTGGGGGTTTTTAAAACCCCGGTTCGAATGCACAGCCCAAAAAAAAAACAGAAAAAGTGTACTGAAAGTGTTCGATAAAGTCGAGATTGACCCGGTGGGGAAAGTCCCTCCCAAACTAAAACCAGGGCCCTGAAACAACAGAGGAATGGGGGACGGCCCTTTTTGGCCCTCTTTCCCAAAGTACAAGTACTCTTTCGTTTTTTTAGTTTGCCTCCCTGTGTACATATCCAAGTCCTGCTGTGTTTTTGCTAATTTCCTTTTTTGTTGACTGCCCCCAGGGATGAATTCAGTTTTGAGAGAGACTTTTTTTTGGGTTTAAAGGATTTTGGAAAAAGGAGGAAAGCATTATGCAAGAAAAAGGAAAAGGGAAAATTAGTTTTTTGACCCAGGACTAGACTAGGGGTTATAAAAGTTTTTGTTTTTCCCTTTAAAAACGGTCCGTTAGTTAGCCCAATCATTTTTTCCTCAATAAATCATTCCCCATCTTTTTCCCTTTTTTGGTCACTAAAATGTATTTTTTTTGGAACTGAAAGTGAAAATTTTATTTCCTGAAAAAATCAAAAAAAAACAACGATAAAATGTCCTCTGGACGTGGGGGCTTTTTTTGCTTATTTTTCTACTCCCTCTCCTCTACTTTTCTGTCGTAAAGGAAAAAAAAGGGGGGGTTTTTAAAAGTTTTTGATTTTTTCTTAAAAAAAGCAATCATTTACAAAAACCAAACTTTTTTTGCGGGGGCTGTTTTTCCGCCGTTTTCGGGGGGGCCCAAAAATGCCCATTTAAATAAACAGAAAGTGGGGCCGACGGTTTTTGGGCTCCCACCCCTAGGGCGCTGACGCTTTTTTCTACTTTTTTTTGGGTTTTAAAGATTCCTAACTGCGCTATGCCCTTTTAGATTACCCAAACTTTAGGGGGGGCAGTTTCCCTTTTGGTGGTACGCCCCCGAAAACCGGGGCCTGGGGGCAATTTCAAAGGGCAACACTAAGCCGATTTTCTTTTTTGTGCCCCCCCCCGGGGAAACAGGGCCCCAGCATTTTTCGTACAATGGTCCCTCGGACAAAGCCGGTTTCCCAAACCGTTTTCCCAAAACCTACCGGGCATGATTTCCCGTCCCTTTCTGTTTCAACCCCATGAAAATTTCGGTTTTGTGTTTGTTTTTTTAAAAATTTTTTAATTTTTAATTTTTTAAGGTACTGGTTGCCCCCCTACTTTGACGTTTTGAAAGGGGCCCTTTGGATGGGTTGAACCCAACGAAATTCCAAAGTCCCCCTCATCATGGGCGCGGTGCTCAATGGGCGGAAAGAAAAATTTTTATTAAATTTATGAAACACGGATTTAATTTTTCGTTTTTTTTAGGAAAACCTTTTTAGCGGGCTATTTTCCCCCCTCGGAAAAGGGAAATCGTTTGGGGGGACCAGTCTTCAGGGCCCTACCGTGGGGGGGGACTGCGTGGGGGGGCACGAAAAACCTCGAGAGGGGTTGGTCAATCCAAAAAATCAGCCCCTTTCCCCTTTTTGGGCATGGGGGGTGAAACTGGTCCCCCCGGAATCACCAATGTTTGAGAGACCCGGATTTGTCGCCAAAAGACCTGGATCGCGTGAAAAACGATTCGGACTTTGACACTTTTTTTACTTCAAAGATGAAGAAACTTTAAAAAACATTTTAGTTTTGAATTCTCAATCACCCAAAACTTGGGTTTCCCTTTTGAAACCTGCACAAACCAAATCCCCGGCGCGCGTCGCACAAGGAAAAGGGGTCCACCTGATTCAGGTGCCCACACTGGCTTTTCGGCGGCTGAGGGAAGGAGGCCCTAAAAAGGGGGAAAAAATTTTATAAAAAAAACCCTAAAATTTTTAAATTTAAAAAAACTTTCCCAAAAAATTCCCAAATTAAAAATTCGCCGCGTGGACATGGGGCCCAATGGTGGTCACTCAAAAGGCGGTACTGGGTTTTAGGGAAGGGCACTAAACCCGGGGCCCCCAAAAACATATGTCTCAATCGACTGTTTGCCGTCCCAAAAGGGCCTTTTGACGTTGAAGGACAACCCACAAAATGTTTTTAGGGGGCCCAGTGGGGGTGGTTGGGAAACCAAAAAAAAATAATTTCATCTGTTTTTTTCGATTTTTTAAAAATTTGTCCCCCCTTTTTAAAATTGTTTAACAAAATCACAAAAATTTGATAAAGAAATGTTTCCCCAAAAAATAAATTTTAAAAATCCCCGGGGGTAAAGGGGGGCGCCCAATGTATTTGAAAAGTGGCATGCAGACGGGGGCTAAAGACGAAAGGAAATGTACCGAGACAGCGTAACCCAACAGAGGCGCACCCACACAGCAGGCTTCCACTCTCAACACAAAAAAAGCCTCTCTTCAGCTGTTTTTTCTTTGAGCTGGGATAAAAACAGGCCACAAGGAAAATGGGCCCCGAGAAAAAGCTAGGTAAAAAAAACTTGGGACCCCCGGGCTGTCTTCAAAATCACGATTTTTGCTGGGTTTCCCTTTTAATTAAATTTTTTGTTTCATTTGGGGGCCCAAAATAAAAAACCCCAAAATTCAAAGATGATTGCCAAACGGGAATTGTTTGTTTTGTTTTTAAAACGTTTGGGTAATTTAATTATTTTTTTCTTTTTCATGCAATTTTTGGAAAAAGGTTTTGTAAAAAGGTGGGGAGCAGGAATTTTACCCGAAAAAAGGATGTTTTAAAAAAATTTTTTTCAATTTTTAAAAATTTTAGAGGAATCGGGCCGGGGCCCCAACCGCACTGGGAAACCCCGCCGAGCCGGGGCCAAAAGGGCAAATTCCCGGGGAAAACGGTGGGGAACCCAAAGCTAGAAGGGGGAAATTTTTTCGGGGGAGAAGAAAGTAAAAAAAGGTTATTTCTTCAACAAATTTTCACCCTTTTTCCTTTTTACAGGTTTAGAAAGCCGGGGCAAAGGCCCCTGCCCATTCAGTGCAACGTCCTTTAACGAGGGGGGACGTCACAAGGCCCTTAGGCAAAGCCCCCAAAAAATTGGCGGTCTGGAATCCCCCTTAAAATGCCACGCCTCCCGATCACCGGAAAGGGAAATTCCCCTGAAAAAGTACGATTTGATGAACAACCTCAAAAGTCGCGGAACGTTTATAAACCCGCAAGACGCCGTTCCGCACCTGAAGAAGAGAGCAACCCGGGCCCCATTCTGAAAGATGAGTCCCCCCCCTTCTACTAACCCCAATGGGGGAAGGGGAAAAAACCGGTACGCCATTGCCCAATTTCGGGATGTCGGGTGCGGTGGCTGGGGCCCAGGATTCAAAGGGGGAAAGCCGTAAAAGCCTTTGGGCCCAGGACATGACTAACCCCGGGATGAACCCGCTGGGGGCATTGAAACGCTGGGCAAGCACGCCCGGGCCCCCGGACCTTCTCGCCGACGCCGCCCATCTCTTTTCCAACGGGGAAAAGGGGACGGGGAAGGCGGGCAACTTTTTCATTTATGACCCCTTTTGCGGGAGCCCGGGGGGCCCGACTTTGGGGTAACCGGGGGAAGAAGGGGGGAGGGAGTGGCGGGGGAAATTTTTATTCCCAGGGGCTGGTGGGGGCTCATTGGGGTTTGGGGAACACACAAAAAAAATAAAAAAATGGATTTTTTTCCTTTTTTTATTTATTTTTATCAAAGGCGCAAAATCGTGGGGCGATTGGAAAGGAAAAAAACGTAATTTTTTTTTTTAAAACTCGCTTAAAAAATGAAGCAATTTTTAAAAATACATTTTGGCCCTTGGGTTTTAAGGGTTTTTGTGTTGTCCCAAAATAATCAGAGGGGGAGTAGAAAAAAAGAGATAAGTGTCCGCGAACAAGGGACCCTTTAAAAAGGGAAAAATGTGGCGGGAAAAAATGTCAAAAAAAAAAAACACACAAAAGCTAGCTTTTTTTTGGGTTTTTTTACGGTTTACAGTTTTTCCTTGCCAAAACCCAAAAAAGATACCCCAAAAACGGGGTTATGGCCCCCCTAGTGGGGAAAAAAAAGTGCCGGTCAAAAATTTCCCAATTTTTTTAGAGCATTTCTATAAAACGGGTTTTTTAAACAGGTGGGGAGCGGGGATTTAAAAAAAAAATTTGGGGTTTTTTAATTGTTTTTCCTCTAAAAAAAAATTTTCCCAAGGGGAAAAAGGCCGTGCAGTGCCCTAAAATTTCCAAAGCGGCGCCAAATTTTATAGCGGCCCCAAAAAGGGGGAAAAACAAACCCCCAAAAAGGAAGGTACCATTTACTCCCCTGGGTGGGAAAAAAGAAAATTCCCAAAATTATAAACACAAAAAAAATTTCTTACAAATCTTTTTAAAGAAAAATTTACAGTTGAAAAAAGGCCCGGGGGAAAAAACTTTGCCCATTAAAATGCAACGTCCCCAACGGGGGGGACGTCACGGGGGGCCCCGGGCGAACCCCCCAAAAGGGGGGGCGGCTTGAAAATCCTATCAACAAAGCCAGCGCCATCAGCTCACCGGGGACTGAAGATTTTGCCCATGAAAAAATTACGCCCGTAAAATCCCCCAAAGCTCGGGGGAAAGTTCATGACCAGCAAGTACGCCATTCCGCATTTTAAAAGAAACAGGGAAAAAGGGACCCTTTTTAACATGATCCCCCCGCTGGGTGATGGCCCCCCCAAAATTTGGGGTTTTGCACAACACCGGGTCAAAATTTCCAAATACACAAACAGTTTTTTCTAAAGTTAAAAATAAATTAAAATTTTTTTAAAAAATTATTTTTTTTTTTTAGGGGACGGCCCTGTTTGCTTGCGTCTTGGGAAAGGCCGAGGAGTTCAAAGGGGGAGATTGCCTGTGAAAGCCCCTGGCCGAGGACGGGATTTCCACTGCTGCAATTTTTAAACCCAGTGGGCGGGTTTTTTTGCCCTAGCCAAAACCTCCCCGCCCGCCGGGCAAATTCCCCCCGACTGTTTTTTACTTGATTTTTTAAAAAAACGCCAAAATGGGCAAAAAACAGGGGCGCTTCTTTATTGGGGGAGCCAATGCTAAGGGAAAAAGGGGGGGCCCACTTTTAGCCGTACGCCGTACAGCCTGGGAAAAAGGCTGATTTTCCTTCCCCCAAACTATGCGCCCGATGACTGGGGAAGGGGCCCTTTAGTAAGTGATGCTTGTAATTGTTTTAAAAATTTTAAAAATTTTTCAAAAAATTTTTCTAACAGGTCCCTCCCGGAGGGGTTTGGAGTTGTATCAAAGGGGAAAAGTCCAAAAAAACAAAATAATTTCAGATTAAAGGTTAAAGGGGGATTGCAAAAAAAAAATTTTTTTTTTTAATGGGTTTTGAATATTTCTTTCAGTTGAAAAGGTTTTTTTGGGCCCGCACTATTTTACCCCAAAACCCGGGCCCTAAAAGGAAAATGAAAAAATTTTTAAACCCCTATCCCCGAAAATGTTTTACAATTGTATAAAAAATTTAAACTGTTTAACCTTCATTTCTAGACATGCTATAAACCCAAAAATCTTATTTGTCCCAAAGTCAATTTTTTTTTTTTGGAAAAAAGTGGGCATTTTTTAAAAAAAATTTTGGATTTCTAACAAAAAATTTCATTAATATTAAATGCGGTTTTAATCCCTTAATTTCCAAAAAAAAACATAACTCCCTTTTTTGACCCTTTAAAATTCTCGGGGCCCCCAAATTTGCTAATAAAAATTTTCCCCCAAAAAAAGTATAAATTTGACATAACGAGTTGGGTTAATATAAGTTTTAAAAATTTTAAAAAAATTTTAAAAAATTTTTAATTTCAAAAAAAATTTCATTAAAAAATAAAAATCCCCTTACTTTTAGCGGTTTTTCCGGGGAAAGGGTTTGTAACTCTTTTTTCAGTTTTTCCCCGGGCCATCTCCAAAGGGGGTAGGGAAATTTAAGGGGTTCTCCCTTCCAAAAACCCACTCGGAATTTTAAAACCAAAAGGGGATTGTCTTCTTTTTTTTTTAAAAATTCCTTTTTTTTTCCCAAAAATTTTACCCCACTTGGTCCGATTGGGAAATTTTAAATGTTGTTTGTTTCAACAAAAAATTTTAGGCCATTAAAAAAAACCAAAAGTAAAATACCCCAACAGAAAGGGCGATGATAAACGGCCCAATTTATATCGCGATTTTGAAAATAGATCAAAAAATAGTGTAAAAAAAGCTTGGGGAAAGGGAAAAGGGCCCAGAAAATAAGCTGAAACAAATTTTTGAAATTGTTTTGGGGATTTTATTTAAAAAGAAAACGGGTCCGGGAAAGGGGGAGAATTTTTATGGAAATTAAAAAAGCAAATCAGTTTCAGTGAGTTTGAAATGGAGTTTTCGGCTATGTTTTTTAAAATTTAAACAAATTTTTTCACCTTTTCCAGATTCCGTTTTTCCCTTTTTGGGACTTTTGGTGTAGTAGACATACTTTAAAATCAGATTTAACATGTCAATAAATTTAAGGGTTTAAAAAAATGCCATGTTGGGGTACATTTTCCAGTAAAAATTTAAATTAGAAATGTTTGAATTGGGAAAAAAAAACTGCTTTTTTTTTTTTATTTTGAAAAAAAATAACGGTTTTATAAGAATGGAAAAAATACAACAAAAAAGTTGTAAGTTTTTCAAACCGAAATATGGCTCTCAAATTTGTAAGCAGTTTTCCCGTTTTTTGATACGGATTTGCTGCAGTTTAAAATTATTTTGACCCCTTTTGGGGCGAGGGGAACGCCAAAAAAAATTTTGACCCCAAAAAATTTTCATTTTTCTTTTGCCATTGGGAAACGCCAAACCCCTAGTTCTGAAAAATTTCCGAACCCAAAACGGTCCCCAAATTTAATTTCAAAAGGTTTTAAAAAAACGCATTGAAAAAAACGGTAAAATTTTCCGGACGTATTAACCCGTTTTTGGCAAAGGGGGGCTGATAGGAATAAAACCGGTTCTTTGCTCGTAATTTAAAGAAGGGGGGGCAATGTCAAAATGCAAAATAATGCGGTAGCAGTCACTCAAAAAGTAAATGAAGTTACATTGTAAATCATTGTTTCTGCAATTACTGGTGACAAGCGCCATTGTGAAATATTACCACGTGATGTAATAAATTGAAGAAGCTTAAAAAAAGTACATAATGAACAGAATTTAAAAGTCAGTAAACCAGTTTTATATGGGTTTTTTTTTACCCTTTTTTAAAAACATTTTTAGCAATCAAAATACAAAAAAATCATTTTTTAACTTTCTAATTGCAAGCATTTTAAATGACTTTTTAAAAACAATATCACCAAACGTTGCAATTTAATTTCTTTGAACCAAACCAATACAAAATTTTTTCAAAAAAAGGTTCCCTTCAGTTAAATTTTTTGCTACTAGGTACCATAGGTCCTAGGTTTGGGGCCAAAACTCAAGTTAGGACCATTTTTAGGAAACCGGACGGGTTTTCAAAGTGGGAGGGCCTGTAAAAAACCACTTTTGAACAAAAGGTTTTTCCTTTGTAAAGTGGGGGGTTTTTTTTAAAATAAACCCCCCACCCTTTTGGGGAATAAAAGGGATTGTTTTAAAAATTTCAGCCTATGAGGAAAATTGGGTTAAAAAAAGGTCCCAGAAAAATGGTCATATAACTTGAGTTTGCCCCAAACAGAATAGGGACCTTTTTACCTGTACAAAAAAACTCTGAAAACTTAAGAACAAAATTACTAGGTTTGGTTTTAAGAAAATTTACTTTGCACTTTGGTGACTTTTTTTTAATACTCAAGTTGTCAAAACTAAAGTAAGAAAGTTTTTTTCAATTTTTTATTTTTTTTCAAAATATAAAAGTTATGTAAAAAATATTTTTGGGATAATTTTGTAGCAACCCAAAAAAAATTTTTTTAAAATGCAAATTTTTTTTTTTTGATTTTAAAACCCGTGTTTCAACAATAAAGTATGTACATGTAAAATTTTTGTCAAAAAAAAATATTTTAAGTAAATTTTTTTTTTTTTAAAAAATATCAAAAAACTCATTTTTAAAAAAAAAAATTTTGAGTATTTTAGCAAGATTTTTTGTTAAAAAATCACCGCTTTATATCTTACTCGTTTGTCCGGTGTCCGGTGTCCTCGTGTTGGCCCTATTTAATACTTCCCATTATCCGATTTTGCTCAATTTGGCACAAAAATCACATAATTCTAACAAAAATTTAGGTGAAAAAATATAAGTGTACAATCAAGCGGAACACCAAAACTCAGAAACCCGAAAATAATGCCAAGGACAGAGAAAAACCTTGCTGTGCTAGCAATGAACTGTTTTCCCCCTTAGAGCGCTACCCCTTACTTACTTGTTTTTCGCTAATGTGTCCCAAAGGACTGCAAGCATCCCCAGCAGTGCAACGGCACCCAAAGGCGGCGAGGTCCCGGCGCCTTTTGACCACTGTAAACTTCCGGGGTTTCCCTCGGGCCTCGCGAGCGAAGCGAGCGGGGCCCGAGGCGGCGGAAGTTTACTGTGGCTAAAAAAACAATGTCGGGTGGGGGGCCGCCGGTTTAAAATGATCGATGTTTGTTAATGGTGCACAGATCAATTTGCGGGGGGGGTTTGAATGGGGGAACCCTTTACCACTGTTAACTTCCGTTAACGAGGGACCTGAGACGGAAGGTTTTTAAAAATGGGTCAAGGGGGCACGTCAGAAATTGAACGGCCAAAAAAAATCCAAAAGTCAAAATAGCTGTGCACGGTTGAAATTTGCGAGGTTTTGGCACCACTTTTGGGCACTTTAAAAACCTTTTTTTTTCTCTTGTTTTTGCTTGAGTGTTTTTTGGGGGGGCAAAGGAAGTTTAAAGTCCCCCTTAAACAATGTCAAAAAAAAAGAAAAGGTCGTTTGACAAAAAAGGTCAAGTTTCCGGTTTAAAGATCGAAAGGGTAAAAAAAGTTTTAAGATTTTAAACGGTGCACAGCTCACGACCGCGAGGTTTTTACGTGACTTGGTCAGAGTCAACGTCCCCTTTGACGAGGGTCTCGCAAGCGAAGGGGAGGGGGGACCCTCGTCGACGGACGTTTTACACTGGCCAAGTCCCCCATCAGGGGTTGGACGGTAAAAATTAATTGATAAAACACCCCTAAAAAAAATTAAGACAACTTTTTACACAGCCGCCCCCCCAAAGTTTTTGGGTTTTCCAAACTATTTATAATAGGGCTGAAAGGGTTATTTTCCAACTGAAGTTTTTCGCCCCAGCATCCCACCCCCCAAAAAAGGGCCCCCCCAATAAAAACAAAAGAAAAAAAATAAAAAACGGTAGGGTAAAAATTGGGGGTTGATGAAAGTCTAAAAGATTTGCTTTTTTTACTGCCCCCACCTTTTTTTTCTTTTTCCCCTGTTTTTTTTTTTCCTTTAAAACTTTTCCCGGGGGTTAGGGTAATTGCCAAAATCTTTCACCCTCTTTCATCTAAATTCATACTTCACCAAATCGTACTTGTCGTATTTTGGTGATAATCAGAATATAGGCCAATCAAAGCAAAAGAACCCCGAGAAAAAAAAAGGGAAAGAAAGAAAAAAAAAAGGGGTAAATGCCCGGGAGCATGGGGCGAGTTGATTTTTGGCAGTTGAGGGTATTTCCCGGTGACTAGTGCCCACCATGGGTCAGAAAACCAATGTCACACCTAAGTTATTTTGGGGAGGGGGGTTTGGGAGCCAGGTACAGGGGCGGGAAAAAGAGGCTAGGGTCCCAAAGAAGGTAGGAGGAAAAAAAACGAAAAGTAAGATTGGGAAAAAAAAAGAATTTCGCCTTAACAAAAAGTCTCCCCAATGAGAAGGGGACTCAGGGGGTGATCGGTTAAAGGAGGGAAAAACCCACCAAGGCAATCGGGCAATTTTATTTTAAAATTTTAAAAATTGAAAAGGGAAACACGCCGTGGTGTTGGTACTATACTTATGAGTTATTTTTGTCCAGTTGTAGTAGAAAAGAGTACCCCCTTTTCCGGGCCAAAGTTAAAAAAAAAAAAATTTTTTTGGGTTTTTGGGGTTTAAAACCAAAAACAAAAAAAAAAGGTTTTTTTTAAAACCCCAATTAGTTTATTAAACAAGGAAAAAAAATTTTGCAAAAAATTTTCCCCGGGGAAAAAGGGGGGTTTTTTTTCAACTTTTCAGGGGCCCCAAAAAAGGGGGGGAAACCCTTTTGGGGGGGTACCCCCCTTTTGCTTTGATTTTTCATTAGGGGTTTTTTAAATTTTTTAATTTTTTTTGCAAAAGGAAAAAAAATCATAATTTTTGGGGGAAAAACCAAAAAAAAAAGGGGGGGTTTGGGCGTTGGGTTTCCGGGGGGATAAAAAGGGGGAAAAAGTGTGGGGGGGAAAAAAATTTCAAAAATTTAGCGGGTTTTAAACTTTTTCCCCCTCTTGAAAAACATTTTAAAAAATTGGGAAAAAATTTTCTAAAAAAAAAAAGGGGGTTTTTTTAATTTTTTTATGTTGGTTTTTTTATTCGCTGGGACAAGCGGGGCCCTTGGGGCCCTTTGGGGTTTAAAAAAAAAACAAATTTTTTTTCGGGGGGGGTCAAAAAAAAAAGGGGCCCTTTTTTATAAAAAATTTTTTTTGGGGTTTTTTTTTAATTTTTTTTAAAAAAAAATTTTCCCTTATTTCTCGTTTTTTTATAAAATTTTTTGGGTTTCCCGGGAAAAAAAAACCCCTTTAAAATAATTTTTTCCCAAAAATTTGGGTTTCCCAAAAAAAAGAGTTTCCCAAGGGGGGCCCAAATTTTTCCTTTTTTTTTATGATGCGAGTTTGGGAAAAAAATTGGGGTTTGGGGGAAAAAACCCCCAAAAAAAAAAATTTTTTAAACCCATTACAAAGGGAAAAAATTTTTTAAATAAAGAAAAAAAAAAAGGGGAAAAAAAAAAAAACCCCAAAAATTTTAAAGGGGGAAATTTGGGTTTAAAAAAAATTTCCGGGTTTCCCAAAAAAAAAATTTTTTTTTTTTGGGGCCTTTTGGGGGGGCCCCAGAGGTTTGCTTGGGGCGGAAAACCCGGAAAAAATTTTTAAAAAAAAAAAATTAAATTGGGGGGGGGTTTAAAATTTTCCTTTTTTTAAAAAGTTGGGGAAAAAAAGGTTTTTATGGGGATTTGGGGGAAAAAAAAAACGGATCCCCCTTTTAGGGGTCGGTTAAAAAAAAAAAGTGAAAAAAATGTTTTTGTTGGTTTTTTTCAACCCACCCCTTTTTATTGTTTTCTGAAAAAGGGGGGGCCCCCGTATTTTCAAAACCAAAGGGGATTTTTAAATTTGGTTTTTTCCGGGTTTTTAAAAACAAGGCCTTTTGTTAAAAAATTTAAGGGATATTAAAATGTGCAAAAAAAGGGGAAAAAAAAAAAAAATGAAAAAAAAAAAATTTTTAAAAAAAAAAAAATTTCATTTTTAATTTCATTTTTAAAAAAATTTTAAAAAAACAAATCAAAAATTTTTGTTTTTTTTTTTTTTTCCTTTTTAAAAATTTTTAAAAAATTTTTTTAAAAAAAAAAAAAAAAAAGGGGGGGGGTTTTTTTGGGGTTTTTTAAAAAAATTTTAAAAAAATTTAAAAAAAAATTTTTGGGGGACCTTTTTAAACCCCCAAAAAATTTAAAAAAAAAAAAAGGGGGGGTTTTTAAAAAAATTTTTTTTGGGGGCCCCTTTTTTTTTTTTTAAAAAAAAACGGGAAAAAAAAAAAAAAAAAATTTTTTAAAATTTTTTTAAAAAAAAAATTTAAAATTTAAAAAAAAAAAAAAAAAAGGGGGAAAAAAGAAAAGGGGGAAAAAAAAATTTTTTTTTTTTTTGGGAGGGGGGTTTTTTAAAAAAAAAAATTTTTTTAAAAAAAAAAAAAATTTTTTTGGGGGGGGGGGTTTTTTTTCCCCCTTTTAAAAAAAAACAAAAAAATTTTTTAAAAAATTTTTTTAAAAAAAATTTTTTTTAAAAAAAATTGGTTTTAAAACCCCCCTTTTAAAAAAAAGGGGGGCTTTAAATTTAAAAACCCCCCAAAAAAAAAAAAGGGGGAAAAAGGAAAAAAAAGGGGAAAAAAACCCCCCCCAAAAAAAAAAAAAATTTTTTTTTTTTTTTTTTTTCTTTTATCCCCAAAAAAAATTTTTTTTGGGTAAAAAAAAATTTTTTTTTTTTATTTAAAAAAAAAAAAAAAAAAAGGGTTTTTTTTGGGGGGGGGGGCCCAAAAAAAAACCCCCCCTTTTTTTTTAAAAAAACCCCCCCAAAAAATTTTAAAAAAAAAGGGGGGGGGGGGCCCCCCGGGGGGGGGGGGGAAAAAAAAACCGGGGGGAAAAAAGGGGCCCCCAAAAATTGGAAAAAACGGGATTTTTAAAAAAAAAAAACCCTTTTGGGCAAAGGGGGGAAAAAAAAATTTTTTAAAATTTTTTTTTTGGGGGGGGGTTTTTTTTGGGGGGCCCCCAAAAAAAATCCCCCTTTAAAAAAAAATAAAAAAGGGGAAATTTTGGTTTTTTTCCCCAAAAAAAAAAAATTTTTTTTGGGCCTTTCCAAAAAAAAAAAAGAATTTTTTGGGGGTTTTTTTTGGGGGGGGGGGAAAATTTTGGGAAAAAAAAGGGGGGGGTTTTCCCGGGGGGCCTTTTTTTAAAAAAAAGGGGGTTTTTTAAAAAACCCCCCCGGGGGGAAAAAGGGGGGGGTTTTTAAACCCCGGGGGGGGGGACCTTTTGGGGGCAAAGGGGGGAAATTTTGGGAAAAAATTTTTTAAAAAATTTTTTTTTTTTTAAAAAACCCTTTTTTGGGGGGTTTTTTTTAAAAAACCCGGGGGGGCCCCAAATTTTTGGGGGGTTTTCCCCGGGGGGGGTTTTTTTTTTTTTTTTTTTTCCCGGGGGGGGGCCCCCCAAAAAAAGGGGTAATGCCCTTTAAAAAAAAATTTTTAAAAAGGGGGGAAAAAAATTTATTCCCGGGAAAAAAAAAAAAAACCCCGGGGGGAAAAATTTTTTTTTTTAAAAAAGGGGGAAAAAAAAAACCCCCTTGGGGGTTTTTTTTTTCCGGGGGTTTTGGGGGTTTTCCAAAATTGGGGGGTTTTGGAAAAAAAAAAGGCCCTTTTTTAAAAAAAAGGGGGGGGTTTTTTTTTGGGGGTTTTTTTTTTGGGGGGGGGGGGGGTTTTGGGGGGGCCCCTTTTTTCCCCCCCAAAAAAAAAAATTTTTTTCCAATTTTCCCGGGTTTTTGGGGAAAGGCCCGGGTTTTAAAAAAACCCCTTAAAAAAGGAAAAAAAAAAAAAAAAAAATTTCCCCAAAAAAAACCCCCGCTTTTTTAAAACCACCCCCTTTAAAAAAAAGGGGTTTTTTAAAAGGGGGGGGCCCCCCCCCTTTCCCCAAACCAAAGGGAAAATTTTTTTAAAACCCCAAAAAAAAAAAGGTTTCCGGGTTTTTAAAACAAAAATTTTTCCCCCCCCCTTTTCCCTTTTAAAAAACCCCCCCCTTTTTTTTCCCGGGAAAGGGGGGGGTTTTAAAAAAAATTTCCCCCCCCCCGGGAAATTTAAAGAATTTTTAAAAAAAAAAAAAAGGGGCCCCCAACCCGGGGAAAGGGCCCCAAAAAAAACCCCCCCCCCCAAATTTTTGGGGGGGGCCCCCCCCTTTTCCCCCGAAACCCCCCAAATTTCCCCCTTTTTTCGGGCCCCCTTTTTTTTGGGGGCCCCGGGGGTTCCGGGGGGGGAAAAAAAAAAAAAAACCCCCAAAAAAACCCTTTTTTTCCCCCGGGGGTTTTTTTTGGGGGAAAAAATTAAAAAAAAAAAGGGGGTTTTAAAAAAAAAATTTTAAAAAAAAGGGGGGGGGGGGAAAAAAAAAAACCCCCCGGCCCCCCAAAAAAAAAAAAAAAAAGGGGGGGGGTTTTGGGGGGGAAAAAAAAATTTGGGGCCCGGGGGGGGAAAAAAAACCCCCCCCCCCCAAAAAATTAAAAAAAACCCCTTTTAAAAATTTTTTTGGGGGGAAAATTTTTTTCAAAAAGGGGAAAAAAAATTTTTTTTTTTAAAAAAAAATTAAAAAAAAAATTTTTTTTCCCCCGGGGACCTTTTTTTTTAAAATTAAAAAAAAATTTGGGGGGAAAATTTTCAAACCTTTTTTTTTTTTTCCCCCCTTTTTTTAAAAAGGGGTTTTTTTGGAAGGGGGAAACCTTTTTTTTTAAATTTTTTAAAAAAAAATTTTTTTTTAAAAATTTTCGGGGGGCCGGTTTAAAAAAAAAATGTTGGGAAAATTTGGGGGGGGAAAAAGGGGAAAAAAAAAAAAAATTTTTTAAAAATTTAAAATTTTAAAAAAAAAAGGGGGGTTTTTTTTTTTTAAAAAAACCCTTTAAAAATTTTTCCCTTTTTTGGGGGGGGGCCTTTTAAAATTTTCCCCCTTTTTTTTTTTTTTTTTTTTTTTTTTTGGGGGGTTTTTTTTTTTTTTAAAAAAAAAAAACCCAAAAAATTTAAAAACCTTTTAAAAAAAATTTTTTAAAAAAAAAAACCCGGGAAAAAAAAAAAAAAGGGGTTTTTTTTCCCCCAAAAAGGGGGAAAAGGGAAAAAAAATTTTGGGGTTTTTAAAAAACCCCCCCGGGGGGGTTTTAATTTTTAAAATTTTTCCCCAAAAAAAAGGAAACCAAAAGGGGGGGGGGGGCCGGGGCCGGGGGGGCCCCCCAAAAGGCCCCGGCCCGGGGGCCAAAAAAAAAAAAAATTTTCCCAAAAAAAATTTTTTTTTAAAAAAGGGGGGAAAAGGGTTTGGGTTTTAAAGGGGGTTTAAAAAGGGGGGGGGGGGTTTTTTAAAAAAAAAAAAAATTTTTAAAAAAACAAATTTTTTTAAAAATTTTTTAATTTCAAAAAAAAAAAAAAAAAGGGGGGGGGGGGGGGAAAAATTTTGGGGGGGGCCCCCTTTTTTCCCCCCCCCGGTTTTTTTGGGAAAAAAGGTTTTTTTTAAAAAAAATTTTTTTTTTCCCCCAAAAAAAAAAGGAAGGGGTTTTTAATTTTTTTTAAAATTTTTTTTAAAAAAAAAAAAAAAGTTTTTAAAAAATTTAAAAAAATTTAAATTTTTTTAAAGGGTTTTAAAAAAAGGTTTCTTTAAAAAAAAAGTTTGTTTTTAAAAAAGGCCAAAATTTTTTTTTTTTTTCCCCTGGGGAAAAAAACCTTTTTTTTTTTTTTAAAATTTTTTGGGAAAAGAAAAAAAAAATTTTTTTTTTT